>PVIY010007799.1:0-80266 GCA_004026745.1 Myrmecophaga tridactyla | reverse complement strand
CATCAGCCACATTTTACAAATGAGGAAAGAGCACAGGAGGCTTAAATGACTGAGCCAGGTCACACATCTCCTAATGACAAGTCAGTCTGGGTGTAGGAATAGATTTTTGGAGAGATTTTTAATGAAGGGACTGGGGTAAAGAGAGCCCATGAAGTGGTCAGGGTTAGGGCATCTGGCAATTAGCAACACCTAGAAACTAGGACCTAGGAGAGCACCATTGGAGATGGTGAGTTCTGAGGTCATGGAGGAAGCAGAGCTTTCAGGGAGCTCCCAAAGGCCATGGTGCTGAGGGAGGAAAGTCAAACAGAACCCCAGGAAAGCAGGGTGAGACGGGAAGGATAAATAGCCCAACCTTTCTCTCTTGCCGCTCTTTGATCTCCAGCCAAGAGGTTTCCCATGAGCCAAGCCCACCTCAAAGACAAGGGGCACAGGGACTCTTTAGAGGTTTTAGAGGTCAGCCTTTGGGGTTGTGGAGCCAGAGAGAGGAGGGCAGGACATGAGTATGGGGTGCATGAAGACTAACGCTACAGAGATGCAACAAGAACATGCTTGCCGTAGTTAGATTCAGTTGTCAACTTGGCCAGGTGAAGGCACCTAGTTCTGTTGCTGCGGACATAAGACAATGGTATGTGAACCTCATCTGTTGCTGATTACATCTGCAGTTGGCTAGAAGGCGTGCCTGCTGCGATGAATGACATTTGACTTAATTGGCTGGTGCTTAAATGAGAGAGCACGACGTAGCTCAGCCCGAGCAGCTCAGGATGCCTCATCTCAGCACTCGCAGCTCAGCCCAGGCCTTTGGAGATGCAGAAAGGAATCACCCAGGGGAAAGTTGTTGGAACCCAGAGGCTTGGAGAGAAGGCCAGCAGAGATCACCCTGAGCCTTCCCACATAAGAAAGAACCTCAGTTGAAAGTTAGCTACCTTTCCTCTGAAGAACTAACAAAATAAATCTCCTTTTATTAAAAGCCAATCCATCTCTGGTGTGTTGCATTCCAGCAGTTAGTAAACTA
The DNA here is from genome assembly GCA_004026745.1 of Myrmecophaga tridactyla. Classification (NCBI taxonomy): domain Eukaryota; kingdom Metazoa; phylum Chordata; class Mammalia; order Pilosa; family Myrmecophagidae; genus Myrmecophaga; species Myrmecophaga tridactyla. The sequence continues at coordinate 79,254 of PVIY010007799.1, read as the reverse complement.
GAACAATGCTCATTCATCCAAGCACTCAAGGAAAATGTATTATCTATGTGTTAAATTGTGTTCCATTAGTGTGTCTATCTCACTCACTCTTGGATTCCTGACACCTGGCATGTTACCTGTCCGTCTCACAGAGGATATTCAGTGAGTATCGTGGAAGGGATGCAGGAATTAATACATGGCTGAGGACATACTTGATCGTTCTGAAAATTAAAAAAAAGAAAGAAAGAAAGAATGAGAAAGAGGAAGTAAAACTTTCTTCCAGAGTTTCTCATGTACCAGAACATCATGTAAAGGCCTGGGGTCCCATAGTGAAGAAAGCAGCCAAGGCTCCTGCACTCCAGAGTTTTATTCTCCTAGAGCTTCAACCTTTATCCTCAAGATGAAAGACAGCACCAGTGAGTGGGTGGTGTCTCCTATGGATGCCTGGAGTTTAGCCAGAAGGCATGTTTTGGTTAGCCACCCCAGGGTTTTAAGAGACACTGAAATACATCAGGGATTTGGATTCTCACAACTCAAGCCCCTCTGCATCAGTTGTCTTCCAGTTCCCCAAAAGCTCTCCTACCTGCCCAGCCCCTCTAAGAAATCAGTTTGTTACCCCTGGATTAGTGGGTTTGTCCAGTTATTCCATTTGCCATACTCCTTAGAACAATCTGCAAGGGAGATTTTATAAGGACTGCTGCACTGGAGAGGAAACCGAGGCTCTAAGCAAAGAAGCAATTTGCCTGAGGTTGTGCCACTGGTGAGAGTCAGTGCCAGGATCTGAACTGAGGCCTGCCTGATGCCAAAAGCCTCCTCCCCACCTCCCCTCTCCCGCTGCCACCCCATGCAGCGCCTGCATCTCTGGTCCTTTCCTGCCGAGGGCTCCATCTGGCTGGATGGCGAGAAGAAGGAGGTGGAGTAGAATACTGCAGGTGCCATGGAGGACGCAGACAGGTTGGTCTTCCGTGGACCCCGAGTCAGTGACCTCCTCGACTGGGACTGGCACAAGGTGGCACTGAGCACCCAGGCCTGAAATGTGACCCTCTGCATCAACTGTGTGCTGGTGCAGATGCTGCCCAGCTGCGAGGGGAAGGACATTAACATCCAGGGGTCATGTGCCTCTACAACAGCATGCCCGCTGACCTGAGTATTGGGGGCCTCTGTAGCCATGGTCCTGGGGTCAGCAGTGGTGTGATTTCAGGCCGGCTCCCTTCTCTCCCCGTCCCAGACTCCTGGGCCTCTTCCCTCTCCATGCCTGGCACCTGCCTTGCCAATGGGCCCAGTGGCATTGGGTGTTAGCTTGCTGATGAAGAAAACAGGACTGTCTCTTGCAAACAGGCTGGGTTCAAAGTCATGAGTTTGCACTTTGTCATGTTCTCCTGGTTGTGGGTAATTCCATTCATCGTCTGGACATAAAGCAGAAGATGAATTGAATTGCCATTCTTTCTGTTGAACAAAGTTGCTGGGACCAAGGATTCGACTTAGAGGGATGCATCATGAAGCCAGGAGGCATTGACCTTCTGCCTTGCCCATCTTGCTGAGGGACACTGCAGGTCCAGAGAAGGAAAAGGGCAGGTGTGAGGCCAAGGACACTCGGCCAAGCACTGTGTGCAGGAAAACAAGCCTTCCCTCGGCCAGGCGTGTGACTCATGTCCCTATTCATAAATGTCTACCCTCTCACTCATTCATTCAACTGTTCATGCTCTGCTCATGGCATGCTGACTGTGTGTCAGGCTGGGGTACAGAGGAGGGCCCTGTCCACACAGCATGTACCTTCTTATATAGTAAAGGGCTGTGGTATGAAAAGTGGCCTTGGAATTTTTATTTTAAAATTTCAAATAAAAAGATGAACTGGCCTTTTAGATGACTGCAGTCATGTCATTGAAGGGCTCTGAGTGCAGTGGTGGCAAGAATGCAATGTGGAGGACAGAGCCTCTGTCCCTGTGTGTCCCTGCATGACAGAGGGCTGGGCCACAGGGCGTGTAGAGTCGAAGAAGACACTGGACTGTGATGGGTGCCACTTGCCCCCTTGCACTTGGGTTCTGTCCCTAGAAAGGGGAGGGGGCGGGAGACGATGCTTTGATGGCTTTTGAAGTCACAATGGAAGGGGTCAGATCAGGAGGGACCTCAAGGGGGAGGCAGGCCTGCACCTGGAATTTGGGCGTGGAGGCTGCCAGTTGCCAAAGTCCCTGGACCTCCTCCTCTCTCCTCCTTTCCCTCTTCAGTTTGACCTTCAGCAGATGGTGATTCCCTGTGACTTGAGACACGTGGAACTGGAGACGTGTTGTGGCCTCCCCTGGGGTCTGCTGAGTGAAAGGGATGGAAGGTGGTGGGTGCTTATGCTCCAGAAGGGATGGGGCACTGAGGTCTTAGGAACCCGCAGTCGGGGGGTGGGGTGGGGTCCCACCACCAGCATGTTTCTCAGAGCGGGTTCTGGCTGGGAGGGCTGCAGGGCACAGAGCTCCTCCTAGGGGGCTGCTCCATCTGGCCTCCAGGTGGTGTGAGCCTGAGGCTGTGGGTGGAGCTACCCCAGGAGGAGGCAGCCGTTGGTCCGCAGGGCGCAATTTATGGGGAGACCCCAGAGCTCTGACCTGGAAGCCAGGACACAGAGAGATGGGATGAGCCAGAGTGGGGCAGCTTTGACCTTCATGTAGGTGTCCCCCCATGCCTTGGATCCCTTTCCAGTGGCCCAACTCTCTCCAACTTCCATGAGCAATCCCAGTTCCATTGCTTATGGGGAGACGGGGTAGTAGCAGTGCCTGCTCCATAATGTTGCAGGGTGGGTGAGACCCTGTAAGACACTTAATTGGCCTAGTACACAGTAAGTGCTCAGAGCATACCCTGTCCTCAGGGCGCCTCTGGTATACAGGTATACAGCTGATGCTGGCTCCTGGAGGTGGGTTTGCAGTTGGAGGAGACCAGTTGTTGAGAGGAAGAGTGAGTGTGAGGGAAGCAGGGACAGAGATGAGGACAGATAAGGAGAGAAGGTAGGAAGAGAGAGCCCATGAGAAGTTGGGGCCGTATGTGCCAAATTCTGAGATGGATGCTTTTCACAGCTGGTCTTACTGAGCCCTCAGCACTACTTAAGGGAGATATGCTTGTCCCACTCTACAGAGCTTAATGCTGAGGCTCACGGGAAAGTGGGTTTGTCCCCGGCCCAACTGCTCCAAGCCTCCGGGGAGCCAGGAAGCTGCATATAGATGAGGCTATGGGGTCCTCTGGCCTCTCTCTGCCTCTCTGCCTCTGCCTTGATGGGAGCTTTGGAGACTATGGTATCTGCTGGGGAGCAGTTGCTGGAGGAGAGCCAGTCTCTGATCCCCTGGGCTTCCCTTCCAGGGCCAGGTGACTGTTGTGGCAGAGCCTCCTTCTCCACCCCAGTGGCCTCCCACCTCCAGCAGTGAACAGACTGGGTTTCTGAAGACCATCAACTGCTTCTGCACAGCTGGAGAAAAGCTGGAGAAAAGGCACCACCCACAGTCCACCCTGGGCTCCCAGCCCAGAGCCTCAGAACTGCAGGGGCAGGACCCGTCAGCCAGACCAGCCCAAGGAAGTGATGCTGAGGGTTTCCCCATCATGCATACGACAAGCAGGGCTAGATGGCTCCCAGTTCTGCCCAGCCTGCAGGTCAGAGCACCGTCCTTGCCCCTTGAGCTTCCCATTTTCTTGATTTTTTTTGTGCCCACTAGAAGGAGAGAGCTTCAGACCTGGCTCTAATTTGTAAAGTTTTTCTGAAGTTAGTAATGTTTCCCTGAGGTTTTCCTGGCTCCTACTTGTATTTACTCCATTCAGGTGCATCTAAATCAACCTAGATTTGGTTTGATAATAAGGCTCAGAATGGGGTGATGAGTGAGGGTTTTAGATATGCCCTGCAGGGACACTTTCACCTCTTTCTTCTCAAAGTTTCATTTAATTAGTCACACTCTATATTCTGACTGTGTAAGAAGGAGAGTTATGTGCATTTTGTTTGTCATTAGCCTCGATTAAATCTCTCACTGTGTGCCTGAGGCCATCATTTGTTCTCTTTGTCTAGAGACCAGTGGCTCTTGATAAATTATTTTTAAAAAACACTCTCCCCACTCTTTGAGCAGAAGGAACACAAACAAATACACAGGAAGACACCAAGTAGAACTGTGCTGGGCAGGCCGCATCTATCTGCAGCCTCAGGAAGTTCTGGCGGATGCTTGTCCTGGGCCCCTGGGGTGTGGGGCTGCGTCCCACGCTTGGTGCCAGCAGGGAGGAGGTGCTCAGAGATTGTGCCGGGACTAGGGACATGCAGGCAAAACCATGAAATGATGGTGGAAACTGGACTGAATACACATTAGGAATTTCAGCAGCATCCCCTCCTTTCCTCCTTCTGTTCTTTACACCTTCCCTCTTTGTCCCACCCAGAGAGCCAGATCCTGGAGAGAAAAAGAGGGATGGGACAGGGAATCCTCTGGAGGGGTTTTTTTTTTTTTTTGGTTCATTTTTACTTTTTATTTGTGATTAAACAATAGTTGTTTAATTCATTTGCTTATAGCACAATTCTGCAACAAAACATTAAAAGCACAAGATACCGATTATACCTGCAACATCTGCATTTTTCAAATTTCATATTTATTCTACTACACCCACAGGAGGTCAGCAGCTCTTGAATGTTAAAAGAAAAAGAAATAGGTAAAACTCTCTTCTAAAAATGCAGATGTATATAACTATAATGGTACTAAATGGGAAGGAGATAATTAATAAAGGAAAGAAAAAAACCTAATATGTTCCTGTATATAGAATATGGTTCAAATCCTTGTGGAATCTCCAGAAAACTTCCTTTGCCCCCTAAAAAGTACCTGAAAGCCTAATCCAAAATTTTGGAAACTATAGTTATGAGAGGCCCTAAGTGATGATCAAAGCATCTGGAGGGAGAAGGATGAACGTGTCTTCCATTTAGCTATAATGTAGGACAGCCTCTTAGGCTGTTGGTGGATCAATAAATACCAATGAAGGGCAGGCGATGGTGGCGCAGTGGCCGAATTCTCACCTGCCATGCCGGAGACCTGGGTTCAATTCCTGGTGCCTGCCCACACAACAAACAAACAAAACCCAGCGAAGTACCAGAAGTGCTCTGAAGGAGGGGGTAAAAAAGTACCAAACATATTACCTATTGGTAGCAGGGCTTCATGGCTAGGAAAATTTTCTAAACAATAAAATGACTCCTGCATAGAGTTCCTCCGGAGGGTTTTTGAACCCTGGTCAGGCTTGCTGGAAAGCATCTTGGAGCTGGCTCTGTGCTGTTCTTTTCCCAGGGGCCGTGGCCAGAGGCTTTTTCTGGGCAACCTGAGAAATGAAGACACATGCCCCAGGGCTGGTGCTCTGAGTTAGGGATGGGAGCAGTCGGGGAGGAGAGCCAGGGGCTGGTCAATAGTCAGCTTTGTGTGGCCCGGCTCCCCCTCTTCCATCCTCCATGGGCTCAGAGTTGGTTGCTGTCAATCTGTAGGTCCTGTACTTGCATGTCCAAAAAAATAACAGAAACAGCTACGTGGACCCAAATCCTTTGGATTCCATGTTTTCAGTTAAGAACTGCAGTTCCCTAGGTACGGGAACCCTCAGAGCATGCAGACTCTGCTCCAGGAAGGGGCAGCCAACAGCAGCTTCAGCCAGACCCAGGCTCCTCCTCAGAACTGAGCCCGGGCCCAGGATGTGTCCTACCAAAGCCTGCTGTGTTCTCCGCTGGGAGACCCAGAAGAGAAGCCTGGGGTCAAGGAGCCTCCCTCCACCCTCTCCTCCCTACCCATCTTCCTGCTTTCCTTCTCACAAGCACCACGTGGCTCTTTACTGACCTCACAGCTGGGCCTCACCTCACAGGTGTCAGTGTTGAGGACATGCCTTCTAACCTCATCTCACTCCACTTTCCCACTTTGTTTCCCACTTTTCCGGCTAGGCAAGACTTTTCCCAGTTCCTTGAAGATTCATGCTCTTTTTTGTCCTCTGGCATTTTCATTTCAGCATCTTTCCCCAACCCCACCTCCTTTACCCTGCCAAGGCCTATTCTTCTTTCTGGACATCTCCAGGGAACCCTTTCCTGACCAACTAGTCATCTATATGACCTCTGCTCCCTCCCTCCCCCTCCCTCCCTTCCTTCTCCCTTTCATCCCTTCCTTCCTTCCTTCATCATCTATCCATTCAATACCTATTTATACAGACCTTCCATTTTCAGGATACTATGATCCTTATCTTCCACCCAATCCCGTGCTTTGATCTATCATAACAATTATCACATTGCATTTAAAAATCCTATTTGTCTTTCCTTCCATGAAATCATAAGCTTCCAGATGGTAGAGACTGAATCTTCCCATGCATATGTTTTCAGATACTCATATACAAAAAAGAGGTAAAGAATACACTCTCTCCTCTGGTAGGACAAGGTCCCACTGTTCAAGATTATCAGTCAGTGTATGAATTCCCAGCCCTACATGCTGGGAGGCATCTTAGTAATGCATTCCCTTATTCACTCAATCATTCTTTTCTTCTGACAATGAACAGTAAGCCTTCACTGTCAGAAGAACACTGGGTCAAACACTGAGTTCTTAAGATAAATAGAACCTGGTCCTGGCCCTCACAAGATCCCCCATTCTGCTATCTTGTCAGGAGTGCCCAGGAGTCCTGAGGCCTGGCCAGCCCCAGGGAGTTTACCAGCAGACCTGCCCAGAACTTCCCCAACACTGACACCTGGGAAGACAGATCGGTGGGCTTCTTCCCTTCTCAAAAAGGGGGCCAGGTGGAGGAGCTACCTTATTAAACAGGTGTTCCTGCTGCCCCTCCTCCTTTACCTATAAACAATACCACACCAAAGGCCAGGGCAGGCTGACAGCTCTCTCCTAAGAGGCAGGCAGGCGGGCATTATTCCAAGGGTTCTGCTGGTGACCTGTCTCAGTTGCTTAGTAGTTTAGTATGATACCTGTGGGCCTGTAATTCCAACAGTGACTAAACATTGTGTTGAGCTTGAACTGTATACAAGGTATTCTGGTGACACAATGTGAGGTTGGAAATAAATAAATATCTTTGCACATGTAAACAATATGGGTGGATGATTTTTTTCAAATTCTGTTTCTGAAGTAGCTAAATGTACCACTGTAAACAATAAGAAGGTTGTTTTTAAGAAGTGGGTGCAGCCATATAAACCAATGTAGCGCCATTTTTCCTTTCACTAGTGTGGTGATACCTCTGCAGGTAAAAACGTAGAAATCATGTTGCATTTGGGCTTTAATATGGCAGTAATTACATGTGTCCACAATGTTAGATCGCGTTTTCAAATACAGTAGCAAGATCTATTACATATTCAAATGGCACACATTTTACATGCCGAACAAAGTTGACATTTAAAAATAGTCTGTAGGCATGTCTTGCTTTACATTTTGGTGAACAGGAATGACCTGAACAAATAGCACCACATTTAATGAAGTGATGACATATTCAGGTAAAAAGAAAGTACATGGTTACCATTTTGTTTTCTTGTCTGTATCTTCTGTCTGCTGATGGCTGAAGTTGGAGGCTATACCAACGTTCCCCATACCGGCTTCTGGCTTAAAAACAGAGACCCTTGGGCTGCAATATGCCAGTTCTCTTGTCTGAGTCATTGGTCAGATTTTGACTTATTCAGAGACTGGCTCATGGACATGTTGGGTGGAAAATCAATTAATGATTACAGAAGGGGGACAATTAAGATAGAGATTCAACCTATTTCTTTTTCTCTTTCCTCCTTTAGGTTGAAAAGGGTTTTGATGGCCCCATAGGGCTCCCTGGACCAAAGGTCAGTACTGGTGCTGGCAGGGTTGCAGTTTAGAATCTGCATAAATCTTTGCTTTGCTCTGTTTTTTTTAAAAAAATGGGTAAGATGGTTGTTCTGCCAGTTTTCTGCCCCAGATGTTGTTGAGATAGAAAGATAAGAGCAAAGTGTCATAAAATTCAAAATCTGTGTATCTCTTCACTGCTTGCAACCTCCATTCCTCAGTCTAAATTTATCAGCAAGACATGGCTGGATTATATGAGCCCCAGCTCAGCATTTCTTTGCTTCTACTTGCTTAATTCCCCATGGTCAATTAATTCTGCATCAATCCTTTTAGGACACTATGTCCTGGAAATCTTTGAGCTTTTAAGATTTGTTTAAACTGCATGAAATTCTTTTTATACAAGTTTTCTAAGCTCCCTAATTGCACCAAGCCTTGTGTTCCCCGTGGGGTCCTCCATCTTTAGGCATGCAATAGCCTCTTTTTTTCCATCATCCCCAGGCCTTATCCTCTTTCCAGGGTTAGAAGTTACCATCTTCTCCCATCATGGTTCAGGTATCAGAAAACAGAATCAGGCTGATGAGCCAAACCACCTGTGGTCACACAAAAGTTGAATGGAAGAGTTCAGTGTTAGCACGTGGTCATTCACTGGCCTGGTGTTTGAAGAGGGGCTGAGTGTGGTGATGGAAACACCTGGGGGCACCTGGCCCTCTTACTTTTGCTCTGTCTCCCTTCTGCTTCCCCTTTCCCCATGTATAATCCCCTTAACCACACTCCCTTCCTTTCTCCTCCCTTTTTCCCTTTCTTTCTCTCTCCCTCCCTCCTCCCTTCCTTCTTTCTCTCTTTCCAATTGTGCTGGTTTGAAAGGAAATATGCCCCCTAAGAAAAGGCATGTTTTAATATAAATTCCATTTCATAAAGGTAGAATAATCCCTATTTAATACTGTATATTTGAAACTGTAATGAGAGCATCTCCCTGGTTGATGTGATTTAGTCAAGAATGGTTGTTAAACTGGATTAAGGGACGACATGTCTCCACCCATTTGGGTGGGTCTTGATTGGTTTATTGGAGTCCTATAAAAGAGGAAATACTTTGGAGAGCAGAGAATACTGCAGCACTACGAAGCAGAGAGTCCACCAGCCAGCGACCTTTGGAGATGAAGAAGGAAAATGCCTCCTGGGGAGCTTCATGAAACCGGAAGCCAGGAAAGAAAGCTAGCAGATGATGCTGTGTTCACCATATGCCCTTCCAGCTAAGAGAGAAGCCCTGACTATGTTTGCCATGTGCCTTCTCACTTGAGAGAGAAACCCTGAACTTCATCGGCCTTCTTGAACCAAGGTATCTTTCCCTGGATGCCTTTGATTGGACATTTCTATAGACTTGTTTTAACTGGGACATTTTCTCGGCCTTAGAACTGTGAACTTGCAACTCATTAAATTCTCCCTTTTAAAAGCCATTCCGTCTCTGGTATATTGCATTCCAGCAGCTAGCAAACTAGAACACCAATATTTCAGGATGGTTAAGACAGATCCATTGCTAAGCTTGGTGGCTGCATCAGATCTGTGCAACTCTATATCTTTTTTGCCCACTTTCTCATCTTCCATCCCTCTCCACTGGACACCAGAGATGATGGCTGCCCCTGCAAGCGGCCAGGCTCAGGCCAGGAGGTTGCCTCTGTTGTGGCCAGCATGCACCACAGGGGAGAAGGATGGCCTTGGGTGGCCTTGGTTTTTCACCTTGCTGTGGGCAGAGGGCTCAGCCCATGGTGTGTGAGCAATGCTTGATAAACGAATAATATCCAGTCCTTGCATCAATCCAGTGTAGGAGGTGGCACTGGCCTCATTTTACAGACAGGGGAGACTGCAGGTCAAGGAAGATAAAAGAACTTGCTGGAGAATTTTTCTCTCATCCACCTTATGAGCTCAATTCTTTCCCCTTGTTATGTCCTCTTCCTTGCTACCTCTCCTCCTTGTTCCTCCTCTTCTCTCTTCTCTGTCCAGTATTCCTATCTCTTTCTCTGACTTCTGTAGCCCCTCTCTCTTCTGTCCTCTCTCCTGCCCCCATTCTGCCAGGATGGGAACCATAGATGCACCTGTCATACATGCACACATCCATGCGTGCATACATATGTGTGCATGCACAAGTGCGCACCACACACGTCATATGCATGTGCACATGTACACAGCTGTATGCGCACGGGCATGTGCGCACCACATATACACATGTGCGCGCGCACACACACACACACACACACTACTATTCAACTACCCTCCCCTGAAGGTCCCCCACTGTGTATGGATGGGCAGCTTTCTGGAGTGGTCCGCCAGGTGGTCATTGCAAGGAGGAGAGCAAGGGTTTTGCCTCCCTAAGCCTTCCCTGGGTGGTAACCTCACAGCCTCTCAGCTGTCAGGCAAAAGCAAAGAGCAGAGACCTGGAGGTAGTGAGCACCTGCCTAAGGAGAGGCTGTTCCTGTAAGGACAGTGCTTCTGCTGCGGAGACCAGATGCAGGCATGCAGGTGGCAGAGCCCGGGACTGGGGGAGACAAGCGCGGGTGGAAGGAGAGGAAGCCCAGGCGGGAAGGTGGGGGTGACCGCCTAGGAACAGTCTGGCTACCTGGAGTGGGTTTGCAATCCTGGTCCTATAGAATCACCCGTCCAATGGCCTGGATGCTTCGTAAACTACTGTGGCTCCCATGGGCGCCGCTGCCCTCGGGGAACCAGGCCAAGTGAATGCACCTGATGTCGTATATCTGATAAGGGCCTTGTGTCTAGGATATATAAGGAGTGCTTACTACTTAATAACAAAAATAACCCAATTTGGGTGGCTGCCGTGGCTCAGCAGGCAGAGCTCCGACCTGCCGTGCTGGAGGTCTGGAGTTTGATCCCTGGTGCCTCCTGCCCATATGCAAATTAAAAAAAAAAAAAAAAACTATGTAAAAAAAAAAATAACCCAATTTATAAGTGGGCAAAGGAGCTGAATAGAACTAGTCTGAAGAAGAAACACAAAATGGACAATAAGCCTATGAAAGATGCTTAATGTCATTAGATATTAAGGAAATGCATGTCAAAACCATAATTAGATGCAACTTTACATTGCTAGGATGTCTATATTCAAAAATGCGAACAATAGCAACCATAGGAGAGGAAGCAGAGAAACTGGAACTCTCATATATAAATTGTAAACTGGTATAGCTGCCTTGGAGAACAGCTTGGCAAGTCCTTGAAAGCTTAAGTAAGCACAGAGTTACCATATGATGCGGCAATTCTCAAAAACCCAAGAGAAATGAAAACATATGTCTACACAAAATCCTGTACACCAATGTCATAGCACTATTCACAGTTGCCAAAAGGTGGAAACAACCCAAATGTTCATGAACTGATGAATGGATAAATAAAAACTCTGTATTGGTAAAAATGAATATTACTCAGCAATGAAAAAGAGTGAAAGACTAATAAATGCTACAATATGGATGAACCTTCAAATCTTTAGACTAGGCGAAGGACGCCCATCACACAAGAGTACATACTCTTTGATTCCATTTATATGAAATATCCAGAATAAGCAGAATAAGCTGCTATCTCCATCTAACCAACCAGAAAACAACCAGAAAGAAGACGGCTGGTTGCTTAGGACCAGGGGTGAAGAGAACGGGAAATGACTGCTAACAGGTATGGGGTTTACCTTCAGGGTGATGAGAAGGCTCCCAAACTGACCCTGGTGATGGCTGTACAGCACTCTGGATACTATAAAAACCATTGAATTGTAAATTTTAAGTGGATGAATTGTATGATATCTGAATTATTTCTCAATAAAGCTGCTACAGGAAAAACAAGAATAATACCAAGGAATATGGAGCTGTTAGAAAAAATAAATGAGATGATATTCATGATAGGCCCTACTCAATTAATAATAGTTATAATTTCCCTTGGAGACTCCGTGGTAGAGCTGATGGGAAATGTCCAGCGATTTCAGATCCTGCGGTTTTGCTGGCATGCTTGATGTCCTCCATGGAAATGGTATATTCAACCTTTAATTTCTGCTTTCTTTTCTCCTAGGGTCGAGGACCTTTTGTCCAAGGAGAAGTGGGTGAAAAGGCAAGGACGCCCCTGCCCCTCTTTCACACTCCCCCGAAGGCTACAGGCATGCCTGGGGAGCTGGGCACAAAGACCTGGCTTCGGGAGAGGGGCGGCTGCTATGGCCATGCTGCCTGACGAAAGGAGAAGCTCTCCTGGTGCCTGGTCTTGATGTGTCCCCCTGCCTTGGGCAGGCACAGCAAGCAGAGTGGCCAGCAGGCAAAGAGAAGGAAGAGATGGGAAGTGGTGGCTGTGAGAATCAAGAAACAGGAACCTCGCTTTTTAGGGGTTTGGGGGAATACTCTGATGGAGAAGTTGGCATTTGAGCGACACCCGAGAGGTACGGCTCTTTTGGATGGAGCCTCCCAGGTGGAGTGAAGGGCATGGACATAGCAGAGGGGGAAGAGAAGGGAGTGTATAGAGTGTGGGTCTCCACCGTATCAAGGCTAGAGCATATCTGATGACTGACGGGAGTGGAAGATATTGCTGGGGAAGTTGTCTGGGGCCAGAGGTCCAGACACTGAATATCAGAACATGTTTGGGTTTTGCTTCTCAGTGGTGGGCCAGTACATGTCAGATGTGCTGGGAATGTTCTTTCTGCAGATTGTTCAAATAGCAGGTGTCAGTTAGAAAGGGGCAAGACTGAAAGATTGGGGGAACAGTTGGGAGATTATTGCAGGAGTTTGAAGGGGAGATGGTAAGGGCAGAAGCCTGGGCTGGCAGCAGGATCGCCAGGCAGAGGAAAGGGAGAGGCTGGGCCATGTGCTCCCCAGCTACAGTGTTGCCCCTTCTTTTACCTTCATCGTGACATGCTCAGCATGGACAGAGTTTGGGAAACATGAGATTCCTTCTAAGAAGGAAAGCCTTTTAAGGTCTCCACCTATAAGGAGAATGAAAAAACAGAAAGTCACTAAGAATTCCAGTTTTCATTCTCTCCAGTGATTACAAAAATTATCCTATTTCCCGGGAGAGGCAGCCACTGGGTCTCGACAAGAGCATGTTTATGTTGGTGATTTCATCCTGTCATCTCAGAACTGCCGGCTCCAGGATCCATTTCTCCCAGGGGGTCACATTAGCCCCTGGTACGAGGCTGGCTGCATAACACAAGTGCTGCTTATTGTTTAATGAAATTACAGTGAAATGGAGCTTTCTAGCGGCCACCCATTCTCTCCCTGCAGGGACACTATTGACAGCCTCCTGCATACACAGACCCTTCGATTCAGGGTCTAAAGCTTTACTTCACACCTCGGGCTTTACTCTCAGGAGGTGGTCACAGACGGGCACAGGTGCTGGCCCATATATCTCCTTCGGTGCAATTTATGAGTGAGATGAGAAGCAGCCATAATCTGCGCAGTGGACCAAGGGTTAAATAAACGATCCTTCAGCCAGACAGTGCAGTGGCATTCAGTGATGCAAAATCCCATTTAGCTAAATTAACAACCAAGAAAATGCCAAGAGTATTTTATTAATGTTGCACTATGTATATATAATGTAATCCCAGTTGTGTGTGTGTGTGTGACTGAGAAAGAGAGAGAGTTTAAGAGAAATATTGATTGATTGATTGATTGATTGATTGATTGATTGATTCTGAAAGCAAACCTCCATTATAACCTCGGTAGTCTCTAGGTGACAGTTAGAAGGGGTGTTTTTCTCTCTTACACCTCTCTGTGTTTTCCTTTATTCTACAACGAATGTCTCTATACTTACCCCTCTTAAAAGCACAGGCACATGCACAGTACAGCCTTCCAGGAATAAAAAGCAGTCTGGGAGACAGTGTAGCACACTAGAAGGGAAAATTTGTGACCAGGCAGGGCTGGTTCCCGTGCCTGTCTCGGCTTTCTGGCTCTGTGGTCAGTTTCCAGGCCTCAGTTTCTTTCTAAAGAGGGTACACGGTGGTCACCGCGGATGCCGCTGTGTGCTTCCAAGGTACGGCACCTGGGCTGCAGATGCTCGAATCTGGCAGCTGTTTTGGTTCAAGCATGACCAGTGCCTTGGGTGCCTAGAACCAGAGCCGATGGGCCACGGGGGTTCCCCAGCCTCAGGGTGCGACCGCCCACCCTCAGGAACTGAGCCCTCGGGCCTTGGATGTGCTACTGGGAAAGGCCAGCCCATGGCTCTGCAGCGGGCTTTCTTGTCCCTCCCGGACCAGCTTGTCCTGTGTGGGTGTGTCTCCAAGAGGGGATCAACAAGCCTGCTTCCCTCAGGGGCACCTCTGTCTGTCCAGTCTGGCTGAGCCCACAAGGGACAGCCCCAGTTCCTTTTTCTCCACACCTGGGGGCACCCGCCCAACCCGTGCCCCAAGTGGTGTCTGCAGCACCACATTTGAGGACCTGGAGCTGCCATGTCACAGCTGCAGTCATAGAGACCCCTTCACAAATTCAGTGACAACAGTAGAGACAGCCAGACAGACCCCTAGACTTCCGTCTCCATTCCTTGGTTGACATTCTCCTGTAGTCAGGCAGTTTTAGCAAATTCAGAACGTAGATTCTGCAGCCTCTGAGCTGTGTGATTTGGGGTGAGTTGCTGCCCTCTCTGGGCCTCTGTTCCTCCTCTCTAAAAATGAGGGGGTGAGGCGAGATGATGCAGAAAGGCCTTTGCAGGTGGCGGCTCTGAGAGTTGGCCAGGAATGGTATTGCTGATGCTAGCTGTGTGGTGTGCATTCTTGAGGCTGTAATTAACTGCCCTGACGATGTGCTTTGTCCTCTCCAGGCAACAGATGCCATCCAAGGCGCGTCCATTCTTTCTTTCTCATCAGGACCCTGCTTCGGGGAAGGCACTTCTCTCCCTTTTGATTGATGAGGAGAACAGACCTTTGAGGTTAAGTAATGTGTTGGAGGTCACACAGTAAGAGGGATGGAGGACCTAATCACTGATTATTACTGAAACGAAGGGGAACTGGAGAGTTGATTGAATCCCACCTTCTGCAGCTCAGGTGCTGAGCCTTAGAGAAGGTGAGTGACTGACCTAAAGTCCTGCAGGAGAAAAGCCACTGGAGAACTTGGCCTACTGATCCATCCAGACCCACCATGCCACCTTTCCTTGATGTTGTCCATCAAATGTCCCAAGACTCCCTCTTCGGTGTCTGCCCCTTGCATGTACCTCTCTGGTGCCTGCTCTGCCCCATTGCACTGGAGGGCCTCTTGGGACAAAGCTCCCTCCATGTTTTAACATCTGTGAAGGGGGTGCAAGAGTAGTTCAGTGGTAGAATTCTCGCCTACCATGCAGGAGACCCAGGTTCGATCCCACGTCCATGCACTTCCCAAAAAACAAACAAGCCAAAAACAATCAAAAAACAAGCAAACAAAAATTCAACAAAGGGTGCTGCAATAACGGGATACTCACATGGAAAAAAATAATGAAATGTGACCCTGCCATACAGCATTAAAAAAAATGTATAAAAAAATTAAAATCTGTGAAATCAGGTTAAGACGATGGAGGAAGGTAACCTAAAGACCTACACACAGCCTAGTTGTTGTTGGTGCAGAAAGATAAAGTATCTGGTAGACAGCTGGCACTAAATAAATGCTTGCTGCATGAATGAATGAATGGACTGTGAACCTCTAGGACCACGGGCTAACTCAGCAGAAGGTGCCCAGACTTTGGAGTCAGACCCAGCTTCACATATTCTGTCTCTGCCCCTGGTTTCCCACAGCCCTTGGCCTATGCTGAGCCTCAGTTTCCCTTTCTCTAAGAGGGAAATGCAATCGCTCCTACCATAAAGGTTGCTGGGAGGATTAAAGGAGAAAACCCATGCTTTGGGTTCGACATAGTACTTGGCAAGGAAAGTACTTAGCAACTGGTGGCACAGACGTTCTTCTGACTGTCCCACAGTTTCCACTACTGCAATGTTGGTGGCAGTGATGACAACACACAGCTCCATCTGTAGACTGATCTCGATCGCCCGAGGTGAGGGTGACGACCTCCAGCCGCCCCTCCCTGCCCTTGTGTCTTCGATCTTGAAAAAATGGTTAAGCCCAGTGTGAGTGTCGGTGTGAGGTTTCCTTTGCTTGGGCAGCTGAGTCAGTCTGTGGGTTACAGTGGTGGGGGGTGCAGAATCAACTGGGCCATTAAACACAGGGATAGAAAATATTTTTAAACAACAGAAACAAGGCCAAAGTGTGCCAAGCCAGCGATCCCGAGCGCTCCTGAGGACAGAAGCAGAGCCGCTGCCTCTTTCTGGGCCTACAGCGCCCTCTAGTGCCGGGAAGCAGAGCGTCCGCTCCAGTTTCCCTCCTCCCTGCCGTTTCCTGGGTAATTCCCTTTGTCTTAGGGAGCCGGCATTGCGGAGGGAGTTGGGCAAAGGGAAGCCTTTGTATTGTGCTCACATTTGGGCTCAGGTTATGATAAAACAGCGGGTTTGGTGCTTGAGCAGACCTGGGCCTGCTGGCTGGCTGATCTAGGTGAGAGTCCCTCTGTGTCTGGCCACGCCTTCTCCTCTGCGAGCGAGCGGACGGAGCCCTGGACACTGGCCCCCGGGGCAGTTCTGGGCTTGCTGGAGGTCCCTGTGCTGTGAAAGCGTCCTGTGCACTCCCCAGTCAACAAGATGCACGCAAATGAAAATTAGGAAGACCTTGTAATGTAGAGACACGCCTATGCAATATGGCGCAAATGATACACTCGAATATGGAGCTATATATGCTTACACATACAAAGGTGTGTGTACAATGAAAGCAACTATTGCATTAAGATTTGGGAGTTTTAAAAGTACATCTTTTTATTTGCACTGAATGGTACTATCACATTAATACAACCTTCAGATCCTAAGTTTAAGATGGCATCTTAATCTTAACACAAAGAAAATCCTTTTATATGTAGTATATTCTTTTTTTCAATCTTTTTTATTTATTTTTTAATACTTTTTTTTAAACATAACAACATACAAACATGAACATCCTGAGCATATGATCATTCCATTCTTGGTATTTAATCAATAACTCACAATATCATCACATAGTTGTATATTCATTACCATGATTATGTCTTAGAACATTTGCATCAGTTCAAAAAAAGAAATAACAAGAAAAAAGAAATAAACTCATACATACCATACCCCTTATCCCTCCCTCTCATTGATTGCTAGTAATTCTGTCTACCTAATATATTTAATCTTTGCTTCCCCTATTTTTTATACCCCTTATCACTCCCTTCATTGATCACTAGCATTCCAATCTACTAAATTTATTTTAACATTTGTTCCCCGTATTACTTATTTATTTTTAACCCATATGTTTTACTCATCTGCCCATACCGTAGATAAAAGGACTATCAGACATGTGTTTTTCACAATCACACAGTCACATTGAGAAAGCTATTATTATTATACAAACATCTTCAAGAAACATGGTTACTGGAACACAGCTTGTAGTATATTCTTAACCGCTTATGAATGAAATAAAGAAGTGATGTAGTTTTGGAAGGAACAAAGCTCTTTCCCAGAGTGGGGGATTTGAGCTGCCTGGTTGATGCCACATTTTCCGAATCCTGGTCCGTGTGGCAACTGATGGGCCCAGAAAGCCCCATGTTGTGGTGACTGAGAGCCAGGCTTTGGAAAGCTGGCACTGCTGCTGTGACTTTGGAGAGGTCGGTACATTTCTCAGCCTCCGTTCCCTCCTCTGTTCAGTGAGTATAACAACAGTAACATCTGCTCTCATAAGGCTGATGCGATAGATGCACGTGTTGGTCCATGGAAAGAACTTCCTGTGGTGCCTGGTAAATATTAGGACATTATCGAGGGCCAAGCCCAAGGCCTTCTGGGCATAGGATTCCCTGGGTGGTGATTGATCAATTCAGGCAAATTAGCTAAGTTATTCCAAACAGCAGGAACTCAGGACTTTTGCCTAGAAACCAACCGAGGGACAGATGCTTTCTTTCTCCCCTGGGCCCAGTGCTGTAATTCCTGCATTATTTTACTGCCATGAAATGAGCCATTTTGAGTAGCACGGACATGACTTTCAGAAGGAGCCTGGCCTCGCAAGTGACATCGACGAGTGGAGTCAAGGCACACCTGAAGCCGAGGTTGCAGGTCAGCTCAGATATTTTTCCTGGCTGGGTTCTTTGTTTCCTTTTTGAGTGGCACCAGTTATTATAATTAAAGTTGGGTTGGGGTGTTGAAAGAAGCCTTTCAGGCAGGAATTGGCCTCAACAAGGCATGAAGGTGGGACCCTATTAAGTCCTGAAGAGACCTGGTTTCCCTGGGGAGGGGAGTAATAGAGGATGTAGTAGGCACAGGACTTTCTGGACTCTGATCAAGCCTGGGTTACCCCTTATAGATGTGAGGGGCCCTGGAGACCCGTAGGGAGTGAAATCGGGGCAGTGTGTTCCATTGAGCCACACCTGGGTCAGCAATTAAGTACTTAGCATTGGGTAGAGGGAAAAAATCCCACAACAATGACAAAAAAAACCCTTTCTTCAGCATTTCCACAGAAATCCATATGGCAATAAATAAACTTCATATGGATTTTGTGCTCAGATTTCACAGTGTGATGTGCAAATAAAAAAAATAACAGTAAATCAGCAAGCAAATATAAGAACCTCAGCTGAATTTTATTGGGCTCGTTGACTCAGCAGCAGACACAATTTTGGGTCATGCCAGCATCAGTTCGTTGTCTTTTATGGTTTTCTTCTTTTTTTTACTGGGACTATAAAACTGGCAGTATTGAGCATGGTGAGAGAGGAGTCTCTAAGCCAGACAAATAGCTGAGGCTGTTCCATAGTCTTCCTGGGATGCTGCCTTCTGCCAGCTTTGGCTGAGCGTTCCAAAGAGGAGGCCAGAGAGGTGTGAAGGGAGCCTGAGTGCCCTGAAATCATGTAGCAGAGACTTTGTGCGGTTGTCTTCCACGAAGCTATGCGGAACTGATTCCACAACTGAAGAAAGACAACCCCCATGCTGTCAGGATGAAATAGAGAGGGCTGTTTGAAAGCCAGGTTCATAATAGTCAGCTGAGGGAATTCAGTCCCCAGGACTTAGAAAAGTAAGGTTGGCACATATTGATTACACAACTAGCCCCCAAGGTGCCTGCTGTTTCCTTGTTTTTTTCATTTGGGCATCAAAACACCCCTTTGGCATTGAGCAAAGTAGGTTCCTTCCACCTTGCTGTGCTCCATGAAACAGTCAGCCTTTCAGGAAGGGCACCTGGCATTAGGGACACACTTACCCAAAAGAGACTCCCTGCGTGAGTCAGGGAGGCTGGAACTCTTCAGCTCCAAATGTCCTCAGCTTAAATAGCTGTCCTGTTTGTAACATGTGAACGCACGTGAGTATGCTTTTGATACTGAAATCTCTCTGTAGTCGTGCCAGCTCAGGCAGCTTGCTCCATGGCACTTAGCAGAAAACGTCCAGAGTGTGGTCCCAAAGGACCACATCAGTATTTTCCCAGAATTTTTGTCTTGTGGTTTCTGGGTCCATCTTCCCCAGGACACTTTCTGAAGGCTTCCACCTCCCTGTCATTCATTCCTCTTCCTTTCAGTTCCAACATTCCTCTCTGCCTTTTGAAATCTTGGAGCTACTTCTAATCTAGTAAGCATTGGTATACCCAGCTCAGAGCGAGGCTGTTCCACTTGGGTTGCCTCATTCATTTCTCCCAATGAGTGCGGGTGGAAGACATTCTTATCCCCATTTCATGGAAAAGCCCACTAACGCAATCATATACACAATCATATTTTCATTCCAGGAAGCTGTAGGAGAAGGACAAAATAGTTCATAAGAAGTTCTGGCCTTTTGAGTGATTGAGCAAAATCATTATCACCTATATAGGGCAGTGCTGTGATAGGGGGCTGGGGAGGGAGTGAAGTGAGAGACTTGAAATTCAGAGCATGATTAAATCAACCTGAGGTTAAAAGGTAATTCTGAGAAGCTGGACTTGACCCTGCAAACTTTGAGAAGTCCTCCAAGTATTCCAGCAGGACTCCGCTTTGGAAAAATCACTCAAATACTCTTCTTTCTCTTCAGATTCTCTACAAATCTTTCACCTTTTACTAAAGATTTCTGTGGAAAGGAACAGTTATGAGTTTTTAGAAGGGCACAGTCCAAATACCTGGAGAGTGGGAGGAGGATCTAAGGTGATGGTGGAATTATACAGAGAAGGTGGAGTTTAGCACATGAGTGCAACTGCTGAATCATATTGGTATTTCTTTTAGTCTCCAGTATCTTGGAGCAGCTAGAGGTAAAGACTGGAAATTGTGGAATTGTGGCCCATACCAAACTGAAATCTGTTCTACAACTAATTGTTGCGATGTGCTTTGAGACTTGTTGCTTTTTTGTTTGTATGTTATTTTTTCACCAAAAAGAAAAAAAAATTGATTGTGATGACAAAAAATAAAAATATAGAAAAAAAGAAAAAAAATCATTTCGACTATTGTGACTACTAGGGAAGGATCGCTGGCTAGTAGTGGTGTATCTGCTTAGCCCTGCTTCTGCTGAGATTGGGATCTGGGACCAGCCCCTCATCCCAGGCCCCACCCAAGTCTGGTCTCACCATGAAGCCTCTCTGACCCCATCATGGCAGATGCATTTTCTGCCACCCACATTTCTTTCTGTGAAAGAATGAGTCCTTCCCTCATAAGCTAGGTTCTTTCTTTGGTGTCTTTCCAAGGCAGGCTCTATTTGACTTGTGAGACAAGATTTCTTGGGGGTAGAGATGGACTGGAGAATGAAAAGGGGACTCTACTACATACGGATTTCGTTCCCACTGGCTCCTCCCAGAGCCATGACCAGAAAAGTTCTCCAGTAACCATGAGGTGCTTGCACCCATAGAGGTTTTTGGCAGAGGTGAAATGTGTGGCATAGTGACTCATAATAGACCCAGTTACACTTTACCGACTTTCCTAGAGGCTGGCGGTTTTAGCAAGACAGTCATGCAGAATTCATTGGCCAACCCTTGGTGGGTATTTTTTCTGGAATGGTGTAGTGACTTGGTCTCAGAAGAAGGTTTCATGCAGTGGAAAGAGTCATGACATCAGCCTTTTATGGAGGCAGTAACATGTGCCAGGCTACTAAGTGTCTGCCTCCTCTATTCCCTTTAAGGAGACTGAGGCATGCCCAAGTCACTCAGCTGGCAAGTTGGTGGGGCTGCGCTGGTTTCTCTGACTCCAAATTCCCCACTCTCAGGGACTGCACTGGCCAGTGTAGGTTCCCTGCCCTTCCCCTGAAAGCAAGATGCATGCCTTGGAATTCCTGGCCCTCAAAATATAAGGATCAACTTCTCATTTATGTAATGACTATAGAGCTTCTGAGCCAGGAAATATAAATCACTTGTGTGTGTTTGTGTGCATGAACTTCTAAGATATATTTATGCTGTTTACCTCTAGCTTTGGGTCCCTTTCTCTCTGCCCATGGCTGATTTAATCAGCACCCCATCTCCTATTCTTAGCCTGTGCATTAATGTGCATTATTCATGGTTATCAAGTTGGATAACTGTGGTTGAGTGCCTTCTATTTTTGCAATAATGAAAGGGTTTAGGGGAAAGTAAGTTTAGCAGCTTACACACCCTCAAATAGCCTTGCCAGATGGGAATAAAGAGCTGAGAGAACAAATAAAGGTGCCGCTGGCCCTGTCCGTGGTGCTGAAGGGCATGCTGGCGAAGTCTTCAGTTCACAGCGTCTCACAGCCCCCGGTAGAGCTGGAATTGGAAAGTCTACACTCCCCCCCGCCCCCAGCTCTGTCTCACACTCAGGTTCAATAGACCAGTCACAGGACCAAAGGGTTCATAGGGGAGGGGACAGAGCGTATGTGAGAAGAATGACTGCTGGACTGCTGACCTCGGAGGGCAGGGGAGCCTATGAGCATGGACTCTGGCTGTGGACTTGGTAGTTATGTGATGCTGGGTCAATTACTTAGCCCCTGTGACCTTTGCTTTCCTCATCCATAAATTGGCAATTATAAGAGCACTTGCCTCCGAGGGCTGCTGCAAGGATTAAATGAGCTAATGAAAATAAATGACTGATATTTAGGAAAAGTGCTTATATGTGTTAGCTGTAATTACCATTACACCAGCATCATGTTCCAGCTTTTATACACCAGATGACGTCTCTGCGTCCTCAGCATCTATGAGGTCTTATCCCCAGAGGCAGCCGACAGCTGCAAAATGTCAGTGCTCCCCCACCTCCTGCTTCAGAGGACTTCTCTAACTCCCTGAGCTTTGGAAAGCCTGAAGCATGTTATTAGAAAACCTGTTCCAGGTGGGCTGACACAGAGGCAGGAGGCATCCTTACCTTTCTTCAAAGTATCTAACATAATTCACTGAGCATCTGAGAATAATGATAGAACCTAGTGTTCATAGCACTTACTGCCTGCCAGGAATTATACACATGTTATTTGAATCCAAGCTTTGAAGAAAGATTTTATTGTCCCTCGTTTTACAGGCATAGTAACTGTGTGACCAGGGACAAGTGGCGTTTACTCTCTAAATATCAGAATTAGGACTTGGACTCGGTTTTCTGACTCTGCAACCTGCATGTATCAGTGCTAAACAGGTGCCCTCAAACTTTAGGGTGCATCAGAATCTCCTGGAGGGCATTTAAACCCGATTGCTGAGCCCCCAGATGTCTGATTCCTTCTATTTGGGCATTTGCATTTGTAACAAAGCCACACTTGATAAAGGTGCTGCCCACACAGGGGCCACACTTGAACCACTGCCCAGAGTTTTCCTAAAAATTCACCTAGCGGGTCTACCAGATGGATGGAGAATGATACAAACTTAGCACTTCAGGCAATGGGACAGTCCCTTAGCGATCACTTAGAAATAAGCCCCGATATTTAATTAACTGAAAGAGCAAGGGACATACCAGTTGCCTTTCCCCTGTTTCTTGTTCGCTGAAGTAATGATACAATCCCTTGACCTCTAGTTTCTGATAAATGGGTGTGGGTGGGTGGGTAATTTCCTCCAGATGTGAACCCTCCCAGGGGCTCCAAAAGGGATTGTGGATGCCATGTGTGCATATGGGGTGGGAGTGGGGCTGATTTTGAGTCTGAGCTGCCAGTGTGGACCTGGGGTAGAACTGCTTCTGTGTGTCATGGTTACCTTCTGAAAGGTGTTTCACATGTACTATTATTTTCATGCTCTTGATAACCTAGAATTAATTTCCTTTCTACATGAGGTTTGGATTGTCTGCCCCCAATAACTGTCCCTAGTGCTTGTCTAAAATTTGCCCGTATATGAAGCATATCACCAAACATTGTCTCAAGGCATTGAGCCAGAGGTATTTTTGCTCTTTGCATCACACATTTTACAGGGGATGGAGCTGAGCCAAGGAGGGAATTAACTTGCTCAGCTCAGTTAAGACATAGTGTGAGCTTCCTGTGAATCTGGACCTTCTTTCTCTATTCTGGTACCCTTCTTTCCTTCCTCCTTCCCTCCCTTCTTTTCTTCTCCCTCTCCCTCCCTTCCTTCCTTCCCTCCCTCCCTCCCTCCCTCCCTCCTTCCTTCCATTTTCCCCTCTTTTTCTTCCTTTTTCTTTCTTTTGTTCATTCTTCCTCCCTTCCCTTTCATTTTTTCCTATTCTTTCTTCTTCTCTTATACTCTGTTTTGGATCTGCAGTTGCGCATATTCCCTTGAAAATCTTCCTGTGCCTTACTTCAATTCCAGGTGCCCTCCAGTCTCCTCCCTTCTCCTTTCATGTACTTGCTCAATGGGTTCTAGGGGGTGTTGTGGTTCTCAATATAATACAAACCACTGGCATCTTAATAATAGTTTATAGTCTACTAAATTATGTCCACATTCACCTCTCATCTGACAGTAGGATCAACCTATATTTTACAAATAATAAAACTGAGTCTCAGAGAGATTAGTGGGTAGGGGTAGGCAGCCTTGGGCTGTAACTTTGTCTTTCAAAGAAGGTAGCTGATGATGAGTCCAAGTAGACAGTAACGGGAAGGATGTCAGGAGGCTTGGGGTGTTCTCTAGAGTAATGTAAAGATTAGATGACAATTAAACATGAAATATCTGGATCAAGTAGACTTTTTCTTAAGGACCCAATTTTCATGCAGGAGTGACTCACCTAATAAAATTCTTGGATCTCATGTTGACTTGAGAATGGAGATTTCTTGGATTGGGTCTATTTACACTCTCGACTGGTTATCCTAACCATCTAAAATAATATTAAAAAAGAGATGGCCTTGGGAGTAGGGACCTTCTTTGATTTATAAAACATTTACCTCTAAAGAAGCTTCTTCCTTAGATTATAAAGCATAGCCCAACCCCTTTAACAAAGCAGAGGAGGTAGGTTCTATTACACAGTCATCTGAAACCAATTGGCCCATTGTTTATTCTCTTGGGAAGCACAAGTCCTAAAGCTCGGCTTCCCTGTCCCCATTTACAGGTGAAGACTCAGATTGGGTGCATTACACTAATTGGCACAGGTCATGAGTTCTAGGTGATGAGGAAAGGAGTAGAGGTGCATCTGGCTGGCTCTAGAGGCCATTACTTTCCACAACACTATTACACTCACTTTGTTTCTTTTCTTTTTTTTTTTTTAATAAGGGAACCAGTGTGGGAATTCTAGAGTATGTCTATTCCAATTATGCATCCCAGAACTGGAGAAATAACCATAAATGGGTTTAGGATCCCTGGGACCCACTATGAGACTATCTTAGCTAAAGCACCATGGATCAACTGACCTCCATAAGCATCTACTCTGACTGCTGGACCATGGTGTTGTTTTAGATCTCCTGGAATTGATGTCAGTTCACAGTCAGTACCTCATAATCCCAAAAATCCCTGATCATTTCCTTTTCCTCAGTGCACTGTCACCCTGACAAAGGGCTGTAGCTCCCTTGAGGAAGGCTGGGAGGAAAATTAATAGGATAAATTTTTGCCATTGTAACAGGGTCTTTCCCCAAGGGATGCAGGTTTCCCTTCATTCAAGGTGTTCTGGGTCTATAAATTCTCAACTCTAGGAATTTTTTTCCCATTGACCAAGCTGATGTAAGGCAGGGTACAGAAATAAAAAGTGAAAAGACAGAGTCTGGAAGGGAGGGAAAAGAGTATTGTGAATAGGAAAGTAATGTGATTAACAGTATTGGCAATCAAAATGATTTAGGCAGTAACACGATCAGAGTAGAAATCCATGTTGCTGAGTCCATACATAACCTCTATGTGTATTGTAGATCATTTAAGCCTACCATGGATTTCAAAAATAATTAGATAGTTGGCTCTATGACCTTAAAGACAAAGTAATCATTTAACTTATGTTATTTTAGTGTGAGCTCTTTTATGTGAAGTAGAATGAGAAAATCCTTGCTTGGTTATAAGAAAAAAATGCTACAAGGAACATTCATGCCTTTTTTTAAATTTTTAAAATTTTTTTTAAACATAGTAGCATACAAACACAAACATTCTTACCATATGATCATTCCACTCTTGGTATATAATCAATAACTCACAATATCGTCACATAGTTGTATATTCATCACCATGATCATTTCTTAAAACATTTGCATTAATTCAGAAAAAGAAATAAAAAGAAAAAAAAAACTCATACATACCATACCCCTTACTCCTCCCTCTCACTGACTGCTAGTATTTCCATCTACCCAGTATATTTTAGCCTTTGTTTCCCTTATTTGTTTTTCTATACCCCTTACCACTGCCTTTCATTGACCACTAGCAATTCAATCTACTAAATTTATTTTAACATTTGTTTATCTATTATTTTTAATCCATATGTTTTACTCATCTGTCCATACCATAGATAAAAAGAGCATCAGATGCAAGGTTTTCATAATCACACGGTCACATTATAAAAGCTGTATCATTATACAATCATCTTCAAGAAACATGGCTACTGGAACAGTTTTACATTTTCAGGCATTTTCCTCCAGTCTCTCCACTATACCTTAACTAAAAAGGGGATATCTATGTAATGCATAAGAATAACCTCCAGGATACCTTAACTAAAAAGGGGATATCTATGTAATGCATAAGAATAACCTCCAGGATAACCTCTTGACTCTGTTTGAAATCTCTCAGCCACTGACACTTTATTTTGTCTCATTTCTTTCTTCACCATTTTGGTCCAGAAGGTTTTCCAAATCCCTTAATGCTGAGTCCCAGCTCATTCTAGGGTTTCTGCCCCACATTGCCAGGAAGGTTTACACCCCTGGGAGTCATGTCCCACGTAGAGAGGGGAGGGCAGTGAGTTTGCTTCTCATGTTGGTGAGAGAGAGAGAGGCCTCATCTGAACAACAAAAGAGGGTCTCTGGGGGTGACTCTTAGGCCTAATTTTAAATAGGCTTTGTTACTTTGTTTCCATCCTCCAGACTAATTATTCATCCCTACAATAAGCCCATAGGGCTTGAGAGTTCACTGAAGTACACTGTGTGGAATCAAGGATACTATGCTAATCCCTGCATGAGAGATCTGGGGGTGGCCAAGTCTTACTTCCTCAGCTCCCAGAGCTCCCATATTGTGAACACAGATAAAGGTTTGTTTTTCTACTTGGAAAGAGCCGTCAGCTGCAGGAGACAGAGGACAGAGTGGTCTTTTCAAAGACATGCCATCTTGTAGCATGAAACCAGGAATAAGGCTCTGCAAGAGCCTCCAGGAAAACGTTATGCATAAACAGAACTGGAGCGCATAACCAGGAAGGAGGCTGCAAGCCTCCAGGAATGTTGTGTGGAAACAGAACGAACCAGGATGGAGGCGCCAAAGTTTTAGGAAGTAGGTTTCATTAATCTGTGGCTATAGTGCTCAGCCAAGTAGTCTCTGAAAGTCTGAGCCCTGATCAGGGGCTGATACAAAATATTAATAGACAGAATGTGTGGTAGTGTCTTTCTAATATGGCAATTGGTTATACCTGAAGGAGGTGATTGGCTGCTGGCAGCAGTTTCCTAATATGGTAACTGGTTACACTTGAGGTAGGTGATTGGCTGCTGGCAGTGGTTTCCTATATGGTAACTGGCTACACTTGAGGTAGCTGATTGGCTGCTCACTTGTGGGAGGTGATTGGCTGCTGGCAGCTGTTTCCTAATATGGTAACTGGCTACACTTGAGGTAGGTGATTGGCTGCTCACTGGTGGGAGGTGATTGGCTGCTGGTGGCCAGAATCAGGAAGGGTTGCAAAAGCTGAGTTACAGGGGGAGGGGCTTGTTTGCTGCCAGGAGCTTGCTTACTACAATCTTAAGTGGGTTATCAACACCTTGGGCAAGCTCTAAGTCACCCCGATTGGCCAATTCTAGAGGAAAACACCATCTAGGGAACTTCCTCCCAAGAAGACTCACTCATTGGCAGTGCTCCCCCTTTTGGAAAGTATCACATGCTAAGGGGGCTGGTGACAGCCATTGGGGAGTGCACCCCGCATTTGCTCGGGTCATAGCCTAGTGAAGGAGAGAATGATGCATGGACCTTGGAAACAGCCAGAGTTTCTGGGGAGCTGAGTCTGCTTTGTTCTTGGCCTGTAGTATCCTGCTTGATGCAGAACTTCTGTGTTCTGTGGCGAAGTTAAAGGAACGTCAACGTTACCTGAGAAAGTCAGATTCTCCCTGGGATGTGGGCCTGGCTGAGGCTGGGGAGGAAGAGAAAGATTAAACCTTGAGAGGAAACCTTGGACCAGGTGCTTGGGTATGAAACTTCCACAAAGTGCTCCCTTTGCCTTGTCCACTGCTGGGAAGCCTGTAAGGGAAAGATACATTTGTAGAGTCTGTTCCCTTCAACTTAGGTTGCCATTGCATGACCTTAGTAATACATTGTTGAAATGGACACTCCAGCTGGGAGGACTGGCTATCTCTGCAGGAGGAGATGTACTTTGATAAAGTTACCTAGGTCCCAGGAAACTCCTCTCCGTCCCTAACCAGTTCCCAGAGGACCACCTGGCCCAGTCACATAAGCTAAATGGAGTCTGGTCACTATTGTGCAAAGATACCATAAAAACTGCATACAAGCAGTTAGACTTGAGAGGAAAGAGGAGAGTTTCATGAGAGAGAGAAAATCTCGTCTGGGAAGCAGACGCTCTGCTGTGGACTTTTACCAGTAGACCCTGATTGCTGTCTCCTCTTCAGATGTTGGTGCTGTCCCATCTGGTGATGCATCTGTCTTATTTCTAATAATCCTTTTTTTTTTTTTTTGCATGGGCAGGCACTGGGATTGAACCCGGGTCTCCAGCACAGCAGGTGAGAACTCTGCCACTGAGCCACCGTTCTGATAATCTTTTAATTACTTTTCCAATAAATTCTGTTTTTATATCACTGAAGTCTGTGTTGTCTACAAATCCAAGCCTATAAATTACGTGACCACAAATATCACGTTGTCTTTTGTGCAAAAAATTGGCTTAGTTGGCAGGATTCACCTTTCAGTATGGCTTCGTAGTGACAAATGCCAATAAGACAAGCTTTAGAAAATCTGTGTAGAAAATAAAAAAGTCTGTGCTCTTCCGAATATTGTAATGCTTTGTGAGGACCATTTTTTATAGATTTAAAATTGCCAAGTTTCTTTTCCTTTTTGTGCGCAGAATGTTTTGGAGTTGAACATTTTGTCTCCTTGGTTTGCACTTTCTAATGCTATTAGACATTCAGGAATTTGTAATTCAGTAACCCCTTTTCAAGATGTACTTGATGACGGCCAAAAACTCTGTACAAATCAAAAGGTACCATCTCCTTTATCTTTTTGACTGTGGGTTCATTGTTGCAGACAGCACTGAGAAGCCTGCTCAGGAGTTGGGAGAGACATTTAGCAATATTTGGCACAAGAGCTCATGGCGTCCATCCAAGTAGCACTAAGGAATTAATGGTGGGTCCTAAGCTTTGGACCTCTACTAAGAGATAATGTCATTTCTGTAAAAGTCCTCTAAGCCCAAGGCAAAGAACCAAGAAATCCCAGGATGGGATAATTTGCCTTACTCCTCACTTGTGAAAGAATGGGCAAAATGCCTGGCACCCTGTGAAGACTGGGGGAATAAAATTAAACAGGGAGAGCCTATTCAAGTTATTCTTTGTCTAGAAAACATTCCATTAGAAAAAGGGCAAGAACTGGTTGGCATGTGTTAAAGAGGATGGGGTTTGTTAACAGCATATAGGAAAATGTGTGAGCAGAGAGCTCAAGCAATTTCTGAAAAGCTTAATTGTGAAAAGGAATCGGCAGAGCTGCCGGGAAGACTGTCCATGTTGCAGAATCAAAATTTTATTTTGGAAAATCAAGTTTATAATTATCGGTCAGGAGCTGAAAAAGCCACAGTCTGTGTGACCCAATATAAATATAAAAAGATAAAATAAACAAAAGTGGAATGGTGATATGGTGATGAGATGGATGAGGATGAAAAAAATTGGGATGTTTTGAATGAGAAGGCTTATCAGGAAGAAAAGAGTAAATATCCCCCCAGAAATAGGAGCTTGCTCAATACAAGGGCAAAAAGAAGAGACATAGGGTAATCAGGTTTTCAAAACCACTATAGAAGGTTTTACTCAACCAGAAATAACTAACATTCTTAGCGGTTTTACTCAGAAAACTAGTGAGCCATTAATTTCCTCGGTTGTCAGAATTGCTGATGCAGAGTCTGTAGGAATGGTGCTAAACTGTGCCAATTGCATGAAATTTGTAGGAATTAACACTAATTCCTTCATACAGACTGCTTTTCAGGAGTTTAGTCAGCAGACAGGAGAAAGTTCTAACTTGCTGACATTGGCTGCACATGGGTATAATAAGTAATACCCTATTGACACTATGTGATTGCAAAGTGATTGACCCTGGATACTTTGCAAGATGCTATGCAGAGATTGAAAGAGGAAGTTATGAAGTCAGCAGTTACGTTAGGAGAAGCTGACACATACCATCTCCTACCTGTCAGTGCTTCACAGAGAAATGCCATTGCATATAAACATTTAATAGTGACTTTATTATCAGGAGAAACAGGCCATCCACTTAATGGGGCTCTGGATAAACTGGCAGAGCTGGGGGACATGGGAGGCTGGAATACAAGGGAAGGAGAGACCAAAGCACATGATGGGAGTTGGTTTCCCAATATCAGTAATAAGATTTCCCGCAGAGACATGTTCCAAGCCCTGCTGGAAGCTGGGTCACCTGAGAAAGTATTAAAGGTTTGCCAAATAAAGAGATAAAGAGAATGTAAGAAGACAAATGTAGACCAAGTTATAATCATAAAATGAATACTAATAATGCTCCAGCTCCTGGCAAGATGGAAGATTCACGACCAGCTCCCTCAGCATCTCTGTACCCTAATACAGCCCCTTTCTTTCAGACAAAGGGATTAAGCCAAACCCCATTATCTGTGATCCCAAATTTGTGTCACCCTTTTGGTTTTGTATTTCATATTTCACATTTTTGAACTGGGGAAGCCGTTTAATAAAACTTGCTTACAAGTTTTATCCTCACGGTTTTTCTTTCAAGTTGAAAAGTCAGTTAACTTTCCATTGTATAAATTGGACATCAGTGAAAAATAGCCTAAGAATGAAACTTTAAATTTCAATAACATTTTGTAATTAAATCCATTTTGTAAGAGAAACCACAAATGAGATGAGGTGCCTCATATTCAGGCTTTTTAAGAAAATTATGTAAGGATCAAAAACCTTTTAAAAAGTGAAAATTCTTATTAAAAATTATAAAATTAATGTTTAAAAAATGCATTGGCTAAAATGTTTTAAGTATTTGGCATTATTCTGACAAGTTTGATTTTGATAATAGTTGTATGTAGTGAGATGTTTGCTTGAAAACAACTTTCAAAATCACTTTGGTAACTTAAGTATAAAGGATATAAAAGATGTGCTTTTACTAAAAAGAAAAATAGTCAAAGTTATAAAAGTCATTTTTAGATAATCAGTGTAAAATGCAAAAATCTGTGTTTTACTTTATCATGTCCTTAGCTGTTTAAGAAAAATAAGTCATCTCACCTATTGAAAAGGCCAGGTTTTTCCCTCAGCTTTAGTTAAATAAGGAATCAAATATTGTTTCAACCTGACAATGTGTAACATTTTGCTTTCTCAAAGTCTAACTCTAAAAAAAAAATCTTTTTATTCCAAACAGCTGCACAACATTTATTCTTTAACTTTATAAAAATGAAGTGTTAAAAATAAAAATTCATTTGCTGTGCTTTAGGCTGCATAAAAAATGTTTTAAGGGCGGCTGCCGTGGCTCAGCAGGCAGAGCTCCGACCTGCCGTGCTGGAGGTCTGGAGTTCGATCCCTGGTGCCTCCTGCCCATATGCAAATTAAAAAAAAAAAACTAAAAAAAAAAATGTTTTGAAAGTGTTATAAAATTAAGAGTTACTCTAAAAACAACAGGACAAAATAATAATCAATTGGCAGAACTAAAAGCAGTGCATCAAGTGAAGGGAAATGACATTTATTTACTTATTCATAAATAGTGGCCAATGGATTGACTATTTGAATGCCTATCTGGAAAGAGAATAATTAAGAAATACATGGAAGGGAATTATGGGGAAAAACATTATGAACAAAAAATATATGGAAAATTGTTCAATGTACTAATGCATCTGTTTTTCATGCAAATGCCCGCCCAGCCCTAAATTCACCTGCACGTGAATTTAATGCTTCCTCTGATGCCTTGGCAAAGACTGCTGTGAATACCTCTACTTAAGAAGACTCTTTGC
This sequence comes from Myrmecophaga tridactyla, assembly GCA_004026745.1. Taxonomy (NCBI): domain Eukaryota; kingdom Metazoa; phylum Chordata; class Mammalia; order Pilosa; family Myrmecophagidae; genus Myrmecophaga; species Myrmecophaga tridactyla. The sequence continues at coordinate 47,890 of PVIY010007799.1, read as the reverse complement.
TCTTACACAATGGGTGTGTCAGCAACTTGCACGTGTAAATGCACAAGCTGTGCACACGTGAGCCCAAGCTGGAGGGACTGATTTACCTTTTTCTATTTTAAATCAAGTTAAAAGTCTATGTAAACTTTATAAAAAGATGCTTTCAAATTGCTTATATTCCATCATTACCTCCTAACAGAGGGTGTCGGTACATATGCATCTGTGTAGACACCTGCCTGGGACTGCTTGTTGCCTGTGTAACAAGCATGCCATCCAAAGAAATATTTGTACAACTTTAACTATTATTACACTATATTATGGATCCCCTTTTGCAAAATCCAAAGTGACAATGGTTCTCATTTTAAGGGCAATAAATAATTATTCCTTATAAAACGGAACCTGGGAAAATCTAAATCACGCTTCTCATGTAACGACTCATGTAGGGGGGGTTGGTTCCACTGAAATCAAAATTAGCTCTAAAGTCTGAATAAAGAAACGCAACCAAGACAGGCCAAGAGCTGTTGAAACGATGGCAAAGGGAAATAATAATACAATGTTAATAACCTATGCTAAAAAAGACAGTATAAAAATTTTGCCTGCTAATCAACTTTTTCTTCGTGAATAAGTATGCTACAGGGCTGTCATCTTGAACTGAATGAGTGCCAGAGGCAGGACCGATGGTCTGACATGGAGGACTCACACCTATGCCCGAAAGCATCACGTCTCTCACTGCCGCATCTGTGCTGGGCTCCCGACTGATGCAGCCAAAGGACTTCCGCGGCAAGTAACGCCAACCGCTCAACAGAGCTGGACTTGGCTCAATCTAACAACTGCTCAAAAAGGAACTTGTGCTGTCATCCACGTAAAGTGTTCAATATATATATCCCTGATAATCAAAATTCTGTCAAAAACTGCTCTAGAAATAAATGAGGAAATAAAAATCATGCACACCCTTTCCCAAGAGCCTTTGCAGTCATGGGGACCGCTCTCACGGATACCTGGCATTTGATATTAGTAACGTTAGCCGGTCCAATAGCGTCTTTAATTTCACTCTGCTGCTCGTTCTGCTGTTGTCTTTTTATGTTTGCCCCAGACCAGGGTAGCGAGTATAAAAATATACTGTACTGGTTGGGTAATGTGTTTGTTTGTCCCCTAACATAACGTCCTGGGTGACATTTTCCCCAGACTATGCGAATGTTGGACTGGCTGGATGACATTGCTTTTCCTGCCCCAGACCAGGTGACTTAATCTATTCATCTGAAAAAAAAAACTGTGTTGCACTGGCTGGGTGATGTTCCCTACACGTGGGCCTGTTACTAATATATATTATTGATATAGGTGGAACTGCCCCTAATGTGTACTTTTGTCGCACCGGCTAAATGATGTGCAAATCATGAGGATGCCTGAATTCCTTTATACCTGCATAAAAATATTTTAATGCATTGTCCAGTATTTAAATTAAAAAGACTAAATTTATCCAGAAATGACCATGGCCAACATTGTGAACAGCTCAGACGCCAAGGGCCGAATGTAAGGGGAAGATGCATTTATAGCGTCTGTTCTGTTCAACTCATGTGGCCATTGTGTGACCCTGCTAATGCATTGCTGAAACGGGCACTCCAGCTGGGAGGACTGGCCATCCCCGCAGGAGGAGACGTACACTGATAAAGTTATCTAGGCCCCAGGAAGCTCCTCTCCGTCCCTGGCCAGTTCCCAGAGGACCACCTGGCCCAGTCACATAAGCTAATTGGAATCCGGCCACTATTGTGTAAAGATACCATATAAACTGCATGCAAGCAGTTAGACTCGAGAAGAAGAGGAGAGCCTCATGAGAGAGAGAGAGAGAGAGAGAGAGAGAATCTCGTCTGGGAAGAAGATGCACTGCTGTGGATTTGTACCGGTCAGACCCTGTATGCTGTCCCCTAGATTCCGCAGTGCCCCTCTTCATGTGTTAGTGCTGTCCCATCTAGTGATGTAACTATGTATTATTTCTAATAAATTTTAATTACTTCCCTAATAAAGTTTGTTTTTCTAACACTGAAGTCTGTGTTGTCCATGAATCCAAGCCTATAAATTAAGTGGCCACAAATACCACCTTGCTTTTCGTGCAACAAGAAAGCCAGGTTCCCTCTCTGTGCTCCAGTGAGCACGCATTGAAAGTAGGAGGAAAATACTTACTTGGAAGAATTTTTCAGTACCCTGTGAATTGATGTGCATGCAAATGCTGATAAGTGTTGTGAACAGTCCAGAAATCTGGCTTTGCACTTATAAGCACTGTAACTTTGGGCAAATTATTTAATCTCTCTCAGCTCAGTAGCAGTAACTATGAGATGAACATGAGAATGGCAACTACTTCTTAGAATTATCATGGGATTGGGTTAAATGCGATGTGGATATAAAATACTCAGTGCCTGGCACATTGTAAATATGCAACAAATGTTAATTACCACCACCAGCGGCAGCATATTTAATATTACTGTTAATTCCGCCATTATTAGCATGAAAAATTAATGCTTACTCGTGTTTACCAGAGCTCAGTACTTCAGAAATCACTTCCAATCTCTGGAGGATAAATTGCAAAACAACCAAATGGAGAGGTGGGGCAGGAGATTCCTCTCCTTTTTGCTAATAAATAAATGGAGACCAAGAAGCCACCTGCCACAGAGGAGCCCCCCTGCTCCAGTAAAGATGATGACACTTGAGCCCCCCAAAACACCTGAGATTGACCCCCACTTATTTCAGAAAACAGCTGCCACAGCCAACCCTCTACCCCTGACATTGAACAATCCTTCTTTTGAAATGTCTCCAAACTGCTTACTTGCTCCCTTGTAGCTAACCAGGGACTGCGAAATAGACCTGAGGGCCGGTTGGAAAGTATCCCCTTTAAAAATCTCACCAAAATGGACCTCTTGTCAGTCCAAGACTCTCGGTATTTCCTTGTTTTCCTCTATAAATTAAACGGACTCTTCTTTCTAACACCTTTGAACCCCCCACGGAAATGAAAGTGGTAGCTGTCCCCTTGCTGAAGTTTATGAAGAAACAGCTTTGATTCAATTTACCTCGGACTCAGTTTCATCCTTAGCGAAGTCTGGGGAGGCAGAGTTCAGCCCAGGGTCGAACGGTCGGGATTTCGGGGGACTTGGGTTCCCAAGAGTGTTTGACTCCTCCTCTGCACCCTTCACGCTGTTCCTTGTGCTGATGGAGTTTGGAGGTTACTGCTCTCCTGAGTGACATTCTGGGGGCTCAGATGCAGCCCAGGGGACATGGGCACTGCAGCCACTCTCAGGGGACTTCTGGACCCACGGGCACTGGTGAGGGCTGGCCGGAGCCTTCCGCTGCACTTTCTCTGGTCAATGGCTGAGGCCAATGTCTCAGGAAGGAGGAGGAGAAAGAAGCCCCAGGGAGATGCCTGGAGCCAAGGGGGGCACCAGGAGCCTTGTCCTGAGCCCTGAATGCCCTTGCAGAGGCCGACTGGGTGCACGGATGATTTGACTTGCCCTGAGGGAAGCTTCTAGAATGAGTATCCAGCCTCGGGGGCTGGAAACAGGGCCAGGCTGGGAGCCGAGTGCATCCTCTACTTGCCACTGCTCTGATCTGGGAGTGATCTTGACAGGTCCCCTCTCTTGTCTGAAACATCTTGTTTCCGTGATGGGGTGGGACAGATGTCCTCTGACATCCCTCCCAACAGTGGGTCCCTCAGTTTTCGCCTTTCCTCTCCCCTTTCCTTCCAAGATGTCACTTGCACTGGAAGTGGGAAATTCTTGGAACATTTTAATCAAGGGAGTGATGTGATCAAGAGTAACAGACCAACAGGAGAGATCTGTAAATAGGAGATTTATTAAGGTGTCTCATGCAACTGTGGAAATGGAAGAATCCAAAACCCACAGGGCAGCCTCTGAAGCTGGCAGTTCTGATGAAGGGTTTGGACAAACTCCACAGGCTGAAGAAGCAGTGAAGGAGTCTCTCTTTTTCTTTAAAAGCCTTCCACGGATTGGATTATCTTGTGGAGACATGCCTCAGTTGTTTGCAGTTGTAATCAGCCACAGATGCAATCAACTGACCGATGACTTAATACACCAGCCTTCCGGTTTATCAACCAGCTGTGAAATATCCTTGCACCAATGGTCAGGCCAGTGCTTGCCTGACCAGACAACTGGGCATCATCACTTGGCCAAGTGGACAAAAGAATGCAACCATCACAATGTGTGAACTAGAGATGTTCCTTCTAATAACGCCATGAGTTCCTCTTCCCAGGACTGCCCTGGGACCTCTGTGAGCTGAGGGAATAGTCCTTGGGACCAGGAAACAAGCAAGGACTCTCCGGCCAGTGCTTCCCTGCAGGCCCCCAATAACTGTCGCCCACCACATGCACCATGACAAAGCTCAGTGGGCAAGGACACTACGGGGAATCACCCCCTCCAAGAGCACACTTAAGGCTTCAAGGAGAAACCTGTTTAACTTAGTTTGACCAGGCATTTTGCAAATATATTAGACCAAAGACCCGCACAACACAAATTAATCACAAAGCAAAGTAATGTTGCCCAGATCCCAACTTGGAAAGGCTAAAGGACAGTCTCCAGCACCAGCCCCGCCTGCTCCCAAGCCTAGGAACCAAATGCCACTTGCCAGCAAATCACTATTTTATTTGAACAAAAGTGCCCTTGGCTCTTTCATTAAATTGCTAGGTGGAAGTGGCAGAGCCATTCTCCTTGTTTGACCTTCCCAGGAAGCTTATTAGAAACCCAGTGGCAGGGAAAAGCATCTTCTCCTGGCAACAGGTGTGCCTGCCATGGTGGCATTTGTCCCTTCACCCTGTCATCATGGGTCAGGGTGGCTGTGAGGGGAGACGTTGGCCCTGGGAAGCCTAGTGGTGGCTCCCCTGCAAGTGTCCACCCCTGACCCATCGGTCTTGTGGCTTTAGATGTAGAAATCGGAGACATCCAGTCTTTCCTGGGCGCCTAAGAAGCCATCCAGCTGGAAGGCGCCAAGCTGGGACAAATGCACATCTGACTCCAGGGTCACAGATGTCTGTCTGTCTTTCTGTTAAATAGCACATAAGGTTGAAGTCATGGAAGACATTTCATAGACATTTTTAAAGCATATAGGTGTGTTCACAAGTACATACCTACCTCTTAATTTATAGATAAAATATAGAGGTCGGTAACATCAGAAGTGCCTTTGGGAAAAAAGAAAAATTGCAATCGCACAGGGTTACCGGAAAGACTACAAAAGATGATGTAAGTAGCACACATACTACAGGATCTAACAATGTTTTCTAAACATCGTGTATATGTTCCTTAATTCATCTGTCTCTCCACTATCCCCATTTGACAGCTGGGGCCTGAGGGCAGGCGCTGGCTTCTCAGGGTCACAGGGAAAACTGATGAGGATACAGTCCCAGGCAGGTTCTTTCAGGTTGAATCCCATGTTGTTGGAGCTGGATGGGAGCATTGGGATCCCAGAGCCCCTGGGAGGGGAAGGTGTGGGGTGGAAGGGGTGGCGAGCTTGACCGGAAGCCCACCCTGAATGCCCTACAGCTGATCCATCTTCTTGTGTCCTCCTCGCATCTGCATCTGATCCATTAGGATGACATGTTCCTCAGCTGAAACGTTCCGGAAATCCCTACTCTGGTACAATGGTTTTCAATCCAACGTAATTTTCCCTCCTTGGAAACATTTGGCAACGTCTGCAGCCTTTGGGTAAAAGTCAGGAATGCTGCGAAACATTCTCTGGGGCACAGAACAGCCCCACAGAAAGAATGGCCCAGCCTTAAGTGGTGATAGTGCCAAGGCTGAGAAACTCCGGCCTGGTTGGACCCTCTTCTCCACGTGAATGAAGCAGCTCAGATCGACGGAAAGTCCCCCCGTGAGTTAGCAGGAGGGTCTTGGACCCGAGCTTCTCTCCTGGCCACGTACACAGGGACCACGTTGCTAAAATGCGGAGCCGGACACAGTGGGGCTGTAGTGAGGCCTGAGATTCCTGACACCAGCCTGCAAGAGTCTGGACTGCTCTGAGAGTCCCAAAGCCTTGTGCACGATGTCCTGCCCGGCACTGTCCCTGGTATTCATTAACGCCTGTGGTCCTTCATTCCTTCCAGGGCTCTCTGGGCCTTCCGGGTCCCCCTGGGAGAGACAGCGCAAAGATGAGGGAGTAAGTTCTCTTTCTGCCACCCTTGCCCATGAGTGAGTCCAGAGCTGGGACCTCCTGGTCAGCACCCCGTCCATGCATGGGGTGGCCATTGGCAAGGCCAGGCCTGGAACGAGTGACTCTGTGGTTTCCCTGCACCATGGGCCATGCTGAGCTGGGCCCGCAGGGGACCTCAAGGCCCCTCGAGGTCAGTTAATACCTGTCGCCCTGAGAACACCAGCAGCGGCTGTCATCACTCCTTGTGCTGGGCAACTACCACGTCCTGTCTTCGGTGAGCACCCTGCATGGGAGGTATTTTGGGCCCCATTGCAGGGAACTGAAGCTTGGTTTAATGCAGTGAAATGATCTGAGCTCGGTGCACTGGGGGATTTGCCCAGGTCCCCAGTTAGTAACCAGTGAGGAGTCAGCACTTCACACGGTGCCCCAGCCCCAGCCCCTCAACTCCCTGCCTCCAAGCTGGAGTGTGGCGCAGAGTCCAGGTAGAAGGGGGTGTCATTCTGCTCGGGGAAACAAGGAATACTCCTTTCCACCAAGGAGTGGAAGAAAAATCACTCTGATTCTCCACCTCAATGACCCCTGTGGCATCTTCAACTGCGCAGCCTCAGGGTGAGAACGCTGAGCGGGAGCCCCTGACTGTGCCACTTCTGGTGGGCCTTCAGGAGAGAAAGTCCAGGCTCAAGACGAGGAGGGAGGTAGAGTCCACGAATCGCTGGTCTCCCTGCCCGGGCCCCTCCAGGTGGACACATCTCTGTCTACCAAGCCTGAGTCCATGGCTGCAGTTCCTGAGCAACTCCTCTGCCGTGTGGTCAGTTAAGTTTGTGGGCGGTCAGCAGCGGGAGCAAGGGGGAGTTGGGATAATCCCCCTGTGCTGGGAAGACTGGCTCTGGGGCTTGCAGGAAAAGCATCTGAGATGAGTCCAGGCCTTGACCACCAGTTGTCACCCATGTCTGTGTCAGGAAAGGGGTGTCCCCTGAGGCTCTGGGCTGCCCCGGCAAGCCAGGGTCAATGTCCATAGTTGTCTGACCATGTCCTGTTCTGTGCTTGCAGGGGGAGCTGGGAAGCTGGGAGAGTCAGGGCTGCCAAGTGAGCTGGACACGTGGGTAAGTGGCTGCTGAGCTGAGCTCTTCTGGTGGAACCGCTGGGTGGAGAATCCGTTGGCTTTAGGTATAGGGGAGGTACTCAGATGGGCTCTCTAGCAACCTTCTAGCAAAGCCGTACGCATGTTGGTGCATGTAGACTCACACATCCATGCTTTTTCCTAAATATCTTATCAATGACGGGATCGTTCCATACTCTACCATTTGTCTTGTCTATTGAACAAGAGATCAGGGCCATCTCTCCACACCTATGCAACAGTTCAGCCCAATCTTAGGGCAAATGCATATTGTTCCTTGACATGGATGCACCATAATCCATGCAGCCTTTCCCTTATTTATGACCCCGAAGGCTGTCTCTAGTTCTATTTGTTTTTCACTAAAATCAGTGAAGCTGGAAAGGCTGAGAGGCTATATGTGCACCCACCTCTCCTTATGTACTGGTATTGCTTTGTCAGTGGGAGAGATCCTGAAAACTCGCATTTTCCTGGGCTACCTATACCTGAGGGAATGAACACCTTTATTGTGGGGGATGTTAATAGGTATTGACAAATTATTTGCTCAAACATTGTAGCAGTTCATGGTCCAGCTGGCAGAGAAGCCTCCAGGCCCTGAGCCTTCTGCTGGGCTCTTTGTCAGGACTTGTCCAGAGCTGGGCTGACCACACAGGGAAGTGTGAATAATGAGGGACGAATCGCAGGGGCCCATTAACGTTGTTCCAGAAGCTGTGCACGTACCCAGCCCGGGTCACGGGATGGATCCAGGCCGGGTCACAGGATGACCGGGTCATGGGACGTACCCAGGCTGGGTCACAGGATGTACCCAGGCCGGGTCACAGGATGACCGGGTTCACCGGGCACGTGGAGCTGGGAAATGTTGTGTTTGGCTTCATTTGGTGAGTCACAGCTCCACTGGGCAAGAGATGGCTTGAGCTCTCAATAAAGGGGGCCCAGGGTCCCCGGGGGTTGTCGATGGAAGGACCTTGAGCTGCCAGCATGGTCAGCAGTTGATGTAAAACACAGACTATTCAGTCGCCAACGATGGCTCTTGGCTGAGTGTGGCCTCCACTCTGGTGTTTTCTTTCCCTTCCAGAACCTTTTCTTTTTCTCCATTTCTTCTTCTTTTTAATTTTCTCCCTGAACCTCTTCTGCAGGGACCCTTGGGACCACCTGGCCTTCCCCAATATCCTGGGCATGTCAGAGAGCCCATAAGTAAAGCACTCGTCTGGGCAAGAGTTCTGTTTCCTTCTCCAGGAATTAGGAACCAGGCCCCATAGCAAGTCCCTCTCCCTGCAGCTTCACACGGGGGGTCCTCTGCTCTGCACATACTGAGGGAGTGCTGGTGTCTCCTCTCTTAGATGAGAAATCCTTAAATGCTACTGTGATACTTAAGAGTCACCTGAAGAACAGGTATACAATGCACATTCCTGGGGCCCCGTGGCCAGAGAATGAAGCAGCAGGTTTGGTTGGAACCCGAGAATTTGCATGTTAACCTGCAGCCCAGGAGGCTCTGACACTTGGTTCAAAGAAGCCGTTTTTCCCATCGCCATGCAATCCCCCTCCAGTCCTGGGAGGGGTGGAGTCTTCACTGAGTCTTCAGCCCTGGAACAGTGCCAAACACATAACAGATGCTCTGTGGCCGTGAACAATGAATAAGGAAATAAACAAACAAGTAATTATGGCATAAAATGAGTCTTGGATGCCTACCCCTATAACTGCTTCTCTTTTAGGAAAGATCTGAGATTCTCTTCGAATTAAACAGTTTAAGTGCTGACTTGCACACAAAGCAGCCAGCATTGCCTCGGGGCAGACAAGGCCTCCGCTCTCCAAGTGTCTGGGCAAAGATTTGGATGGAATTAAAATGGCATCAGGTCGGGAAACCCCTGTTCTTTTCATTCAAGGTTGCGAATACTCTCCGTGTCCACTCTCCAACCCTCACCTCCCCTGGGAAGCATCTGGTAGGCCCTTCCTATGTGGAGCGTGTGGACAGGCCCCAAGCCCCGAGTGGGTCAGCACTCCCAGTGGAAATGCCGAGTCGTGCTCTTCCCCATTTGCTTTAGCGTGTCACCACGGGCCATTCTAATTAAGCCCTGGTGACCACCCTTGCCCAGGGATCCTCCCTCACTTTTTCCTCCTTTTTTGCACCCCATTCATCCAAACACACATTTGCAGGGAATCTCCTCTGTGCCAGGACAGTGCTAGATAAGGGGGAGGCAGAAATGGATGCAACACCATCCCCGCCACCAGGACCTCTGATCCAGTGGGAGACAAAAACCTACTGTCAAGGAACTGCCACCAGGTCCAATGCACACGCTGGCCACAGTCAAGGTTCATGCCAGGGAGGGGTCCTCAGGAGGGGGCCATTAGACTTCAGGAAAGCAGCCACCCTTGAATTGGATTTGGTAGAGCATGCAAGATAATCCATCCATCTCAGGTGGGGGTGGGAGGAGGCAGGTGAGACTGTTCCAGTGCAGAGGAACAGCATCTGCTAAGGCGGGGGAGTTGGAGGCACGCCTGGGCAGCTGGGATCTAATGTGTGCATAGCCAGAGCAGAGAGGTGAGCCTGGAGAGGTGCACAGGGGCCAGGTCCATGGGGGGACACTTGGACTTAGAGATCCAAAGGGCCCAAAAGCCTCCTGCAGAGCCACCTTCCTTCTCCCCATACCTTGCACACTCATGCCCAGCTCTAAGTCAGATCCCACATCCACCTGCCCCACTCATTCCCGCATCCTGTGGAAGGGCTCAGACCTCAGACCTTCTTCTCCATCCCCTATGGACACAGCCTGCCTCTCTGTGAGCACCTACGTCAGTCTCCAGAACTGGCTGCTCTCTAATTCCCAAACAGTCTCCCGAGTATCAGCACAAACTCCAATATCTGTGACACTCCACAGCCACAAGGGTCAAAACTGTCTTCCCATCTGCAAAGGAAGGTGTCCAGGAGCACCTGGCGAGTAAGTGAGACATGACAGGGAAAGAGCCGATCACGAAGCTGGTGATTGATGGATTAATGTCCCCACCCTTTTCTGTATAGCAGCCTGTTCAGAAAGGTCACCTTTGAGAGTGTTGGGGATCCCAAAGCCATCAAGATGTGTGTACTATGCCTGCACCCACAGGCAGACCTTCCTAGAGTCCTGGAAAGTCTCCTCAAAGACCCCCAGGGGCCCTTTCTCTAGGAAAGGAGAAGAGGGAGAGATGGAGCAGGGAGTTCTCCAGAGCAGGGCAGATTCACAGCTTTCAGCAGGGCCCAGTATCGGCCTGGCCTGCAACCTGCTGCCCTGACAGGAGCTGGGCTTTCACTAGCTCCGGCTGGGGGTCCCAGCTGGTGATGGGCTCCTTTTGCATGAGGAGGAGAGGGCCACGCCCTGTGCTGACCTTTTGCACCTCCTATAGGGCCATAGCTTCCAGGTGAAATGTCTGCAGGCTCCTGGGCTAACCGGTGATGGACACAACCACCCACTGGACTGCTCCTTCATTCAACGCGTGTTTATTAAGACCTACCCCTGGCAGGCACTTTTCTAGACACTGGGATCCAGGCTTGGAGGAACAAAGGCCCTGCTTTCCTGGGGCTTATATTTTTCTTGCAGGGAAAAGCCCCATGAAGATGGTAAAGCAAGTTGAGAAGATTGAGAGTGGGAAGGATGGTTGTGTTTCAGATCTTGTACTGCAGAGCCCTGCACCTTGTTGACATTTCCACCACATCTGCTCGTGGAAGGGCAGGGAGCTCTGCAGTGTGGGATCTGGGTGCTGCTATAGGGCGAGGCGGCGAGTACTTAGGAAGGGACAGTTTTCTTCTCCCTGGGGTAGGTGAAGGGCTGTGGATCAAAGGGGCCCAGAGTCTCAGCCCCAATGTGGGGTTTCCTTCCCAGATTCCACAATAGAATCACAGACTCGGGCTGGTGGGGCTAGAGTCTTGTCCTTGGCCAGGTAAACTCCAGAACCAGCTGTGGGACGTGGATAAAACCCACAGGGGCTTGGCCCTTATCCCAGAAGTGGACAGGCTTAGCTGCTCAGGCCGGAGGGGCGAATACAGGGAGCTACACAAGACAGGATTCTCCCCCCCATTTCTGACCTGGGTCACAGGCTGCCAGTCAGCTTCTCCGTGGGCCCTCACGTCGTGGGGATGGAGACAGGCTGACTGGGATTGGGTTTAACTGCTCTTGTTTTGTCTCCAGGACCTCCAAGGAGAACGAAGTAACTAGTGTCCCGAGGAGAAAAGGTATGGCAGGGCTATTTCAAGCTGACAATTCCCCTTCTGTAGAAATCAGGAAGAGGGTGGAACCATCCACCCTGAGTGTGTGCATGTGTGCATGTGTGTGTGAAAATGACCACATGCATGTACAATAGTGAGGTCTAGTGCAGACAATGTGTTAATTTCCCATGCTAAATGTAAGTTTTATGCCTGACAGGCCCCGGTCTCTTAGCTACAGAATATTGCAATGCTTTTCAAAAAGGCAGAGATAGGGTTCTAGGCCAGAGAGAGGTTTGAAGGAGCCCTGGATAGGGGGCCAAAGGCTGTGGTCTCTGGCATGGATCCCATCAGACTCGGGCAAGTTACATAACTTCTCTGCTGTTCCATTACCCTTACTGTCCAACAAAAGGGATGGCCAATGAAGACAGCTGTACCTACAATGGAGCCTTAATTACCAAGTCCTGTGAATGGACAAAGCATAGGCTCTTAAATGCAGATTGCTGTAGCTGCCAGTGTATTTGAGGGTGGTAACCATTCCTTCACAACTATGCAACCAGGTTATAGCAAAACTAATTCTCAAGTCAACTTCTTCCACATCTACTAATGCCAGAGAATTCTCAAGTCTCAAGTGGGTGGGAACCAAGGACCATAAATCCTTTCTGCCTCCATCTTCCCATAGCAGCTGGCGTTGGATTTTCAGTCGTCTCTGCCCAAGCCCATTAGTTAAGTCCCTTAAGATCTGGGATCAAGTGTTCCAAGAACTTGGACTTGGCTGTCCTGTTCTAAGCCATGTTTTACATAATTTTTCAGAGTCTACACCATTCTATCTTCTTATAGTGCATATTTCTCCAGTTTTATATGGATATTTTCATTGTTAAGTAATTTTATTTCAATATGTTTGGAAAATAGTGAAAAATAGCTTATGATCCCACCATCTTGTTCCAACAACAGTGACCATTTTGGTGCATTTTTCTTTAGGACATATTCTTATTTATCTGATTTATTTTCACATAGTCATGCATAGTGTATTCAATTCCATGTCTCATTTGTTGTTCTTCTCTGCAATATTTTCACCATGCTGTTTTAGAAGTTTTCATCTATTTTAAATGACTGGCCAATATTTCACTGAATGAATAAACCATAATTTATGTACCCATTCTCCTGTTATTGATCATTTAGGGTTATTTCCAGTTTTCCATTATTAAATATGATTCTGCAGTGAACAGTTGGGACCTATAGCTTTATTCATTTTTTTTTTTTCAAAGTTAGGTTTATTTCCTTAGGCTGGTGTCCCAGAAGTGAGATTACCGGTCGAAGAAAATGGGCCTCTTTGTGGCTGTAGAAGCATATTTGCCTCATTGCTTTCTAAAACCTTCTTATAATTAAGGGAGGCAGGGACTAGAGTTGTACCGCATTTCAGGCTCCAAAGTATGATTTTTGTTGCTTTATTTGTTTGTATATTCAATTTTAATTACTGAAACTTTAATAAGAAAAAAACCTTTACTCCCTGGTCATTAAGATTTGTGTTTCTTGGTTCTTTTGAGAGCTCTGGGTGCTTCTGTGTGTTTGTTTGCCAGTTAGATCCTTCCATGAACACTGAGCTCTTCCCCTTTGCCTGGGAAGATGTGAAAAGGGCATTTGGAATAAGTGAAGATTCAGGCTCCCTGCGGTTGGGGTTGATGCCTGTGGGGAGCCATGGAACTGAATACTCTGCTTTGGAACCAGCAAGGTTTGGGGAACTGAGGGCTGGGCTGTGGAAGAGTAGGGAAACTGAGGCTCCATGTCCACCCTGTGGTGACCTCAGTAGTGAATCAGACAGGAGGCCCAGGGGTTATGGAAGGAGAGGACCAGAGAGGTCCATCCCCTGGCCTGAGGTTCCAAACAGGCCTCAAGGCATCCTGTCTTCCCCATGCAGTTCCTGAGTGCTTGCTGTGTCCCAGGTTCTGTGCTGAATGCAGGAGGAGCAGAGCATATAGACTCAGGCCATTCCTTCAAGGTCCTAAGAGGTTAGTGGGCAAGCTCTGTGTGAAGTGCACAGTGCTTCGTGGCAAAGTCTGGAGGACAGATGGCCTCGATAGGCATACTAAATCAATGAATGGATGGCAGATGACTCCTTTGTAGGATAATATGTCCTGGGACAAGTTCCCCTATAGGAAGGATAACTGTAGAACTGATGGCGTGGAAATCAAAGCAAAGGGCTGGAGTGTGGATGGAACCAGACCATGTCAAGATAAGATAAAGCTGTGATTTGGGGAGGATACAGGTCTAACCACCTTCAACCTTGGCCATCAGACCCACATCCAATACCAATATGGTGCCTTGAGGCAGCCCCAGAAACCTGGAACCCCAATCGGCCTGGCAAGTAGACTCCTCCAAACAGAGGGACCATGGCTATGGCTTCCCTGCCAGTGTGTGTCCCTTGGCATCCAAGGTTCTGGCAGGCAGGTATCCGTGAAGGTTGCACCAAGGTATTCCCACACCCAGGGGGCTTTGCATTGCTTCAGCTGGGGTCAGTGCTCCAAAAACCATCATAGGGTTCAGGACAGGAGGTGGGGGTGACAGTCACACTGGTCTCAAGTGTGTAAAAATGAATTTTTAATTTTTAAGTGTATCTTCTCTTTATTGATCCTGAGTTCCTTCTATTATAAAATTAAGAGGATTGAGCCAGGAGCTGGTTTCCAGCCTCAGTGCTTATTGTTCAGTGGACACCCATCATTCAGACCCCTGGGATTTGTAGAGATACCTCCCAGCACTCAAGGGTCTTTCTGCCTTATCAAAAAATACTGAGGAAAGCTCTAAAAATTCAAATATCATGTCTGAGGACTTATTTTTTTAAGTGTGCCATGAAGGCCCCAGGATTGGTTTAGTTAACAGAGGTATGTGACCCACACATCCACAAGTACTCACGTCCTTTCCCCGCTTGTATTTCTGAAGAAATTCAGTCTGGGCACGTTCTGCTCTTGCCAGACACTCTTTTGACTCAACAACCTTTTGTCTTGTGGCACTGGATAATTTTTCCAGCATGATCTCAGGGCCTTGTATTAAGACTTTCATCCAACTAAGAAACACTGCATTCTTTTCAGAACCCTAAATCGTCATATCTGGAGAGGGCTTTGGAAAGCACCCAGAGATCTCTCTTTATGGTATAGATGGGGAAACTGAGGCCAAGAAGTGCTATGCCTTCCAGGGCCATGTGGTCCATTTATAAGGAGAGTAAGTGCTACAAACTCCTCATTCCCAACCTGGGCTTTCCCACGGTGGCCCAGACTGGCTCACCAACTCAGGACACTGAGGCAGTGAGGGCTGCCCATAGGGTGGGGCCAGGAGAGGAAGCTGGGCTGTTGCCTGGACACCTCTGAGTCTGTCCGGGCTGTGAACTCCTGTTCCATGGCCAGGAGCATCACAAGGGTGGAGGGGAAGCACGGCTTACATTTGAACATCCTGCCAGCTGTGTGGCCTTTGGAGAGGTATTTAACCTCTGGATCTCAGATGTCCTCAATGAGGAGAGTAAGTATATCTTCCACATAAGGTTACTGTAGAGATTAAGTGCGTTAATAATTGTAAAGAGCTTGGAACCGTGTTGTACAGTGGGCACCATTTATGTAGGGGGTGGAGAGTAAAAGAGACAGAGACAGAAAGAGAGACTATGACAAATACACAGACAGAAAGAGACTGAGAGAAAGAGAGAGGGATTGTGCTGGGCACTTTTGGAAAAGGGGTGAGGCAGCCTTTGTTTTAGGCTTTTTTTTCAGGGTGCATGGTCCAGGAATCAAACCCAGGCCACCCGCATGAAAGGTGAGCATTCCACCACCGAACCACCCGTGCACCCTGCTTTAGGCTTTTTTGAGAAGTTGCTACTGTGGTTGCAGGGAGGTGGCTGGAGGCTCTGTTGGCATGAGGTGGTCCTGGTAATTGAGGACTGCTGGATCCTGAGTGGGCTGTCCAGGGAACACTGGGCTTGGGTGGTTGGCCAGTAATAAGGCTAGTCACAAAGCTAAGTCCACTCACTAATGAATCTACATATTGAATGCTGTGTGCCCCAGCTCTGTCTGCACAGCTGTGTCCACCCAACAACTTTGTGTGGCTTGTGGACATTTAAGCTCCTGAGGCCCCTGGGAAGATTTTCCAAATGTCCTGCCCTGGTTTGGGAATAGAGAAGCCCAGAGAAAGGTCGCCCTGGTAAAATTGCAAGAACAACAGTTGCGGAACAAGAAGAGCTAAATTCTTAACCTGGTTCTGCCATTACTAGCTCTGGGACCTTAGACAAGCTTCTTAACCTCTTTGACCCTCTGTATCTTTATCTAAAATGTGGAAGTGATAATACTTATCTCAGGAAGTGGCTATGAGAATCAAATTAAATGAGTTTAAAAAGAAAATGCAGGATGGGTCCCTGATAGATGCTCCATAAATGTTTACCAAAAAGGAATTGGAGTTTTGAATGGATAGAAACCATGACCCATTGGGCTGACACGAACATCCCCACCTTCTCCACTCTGAACCCCAGCTCTGCCTTATAATGAGACATCAACAAGACACCCCTTCCATTACTGTTGCTTTCAAAGCATTAACAAGGTTGCCGACCAGCTCTTACTGCAGTAAGTATTTGTTAAATATCCACTGGGTGCCGGGTGGCTAGAAACATTTACTTGTTTGTTTGATAAACTTTGTTAGAGCAAGTGTCCACCAGGGCAGACCCCAGGAAGAGAGAATGATGGGGCTGTCTCGCCATCTGGGTACTCCTTCCTGAAGGGAGTTGAATGCAACTTGAGATCTCAGATGCTTAGGTACCAAATCCCCCCACTCCAATGCTTGTCCAGGAGGAACTACAGGATGAAGTTCTTAAGGGACGGTGTTGGAGTCCCCACCCACAGGACGGGGTGGCCCATTGGGAGGAGTTCTCCGGGGATGAAATTTGTTGAGTTGGAGGTATCTAGACCTTCTGCTCCCAAGACCGTCCCATCTACACTCCTTCCAGGAGAACGGGCTTCTCCTCAGACCGCACAGTAAGGACACAGGATGTGGTATCATAAAGGATAGGACAGAGAATGTGTTTAACTCATCTTCATTATGTGGTCTGAGCACTGCAGGTGATTCGTTGTGTTTCTGGAATTAATATTGAATTATTGAATTGGAGTCAGTGCACTTATTTGTTCATTTCATGAGTATCACAGAAGACTTCCTGCATGCCAGGTCCTGAGGGGATTCTAAAAATCAGATGGGTGTCCTGCCTCTAAAAGCTCTCAGCCTGGTGGGGGAAAGACACGTAAAGTACCAGGCAGAGCAAGCACAAGTATCTTGGGGGAGGCAGCCATGAAGGGTGGCTGGATTTCCAAAGAAGGAGAAGTCATTTCTGAATGGGTGTGGGGAGGCTGGAGACTTTGGGAGTCATCATGAAGAAGTTGCATTTGGGTTGAGTTGTGACCCCATTATTTACCAGGAGTTGTCTTCTACGGAGCACCAGGCATTTTAGCTGTACTCATAGATTCTGATAAAAAAGACAAGCGGACAAATGAAAGGTGAGAAGAGTATTTTAATTATCTCTCTTGTAGTTTGGAGGAGTCAGATGCCGAGATCTCAGATCGCCATTGCCAAAGCATTGGTGTATGAAGACATGCTGCCTCCACTATACTGCGCTGCCTTCAGACATTGGTTGGCAGAAGTTGGAATGCAAGACGGGCTTTCTGGAAAGATGGAATAAAATGGACTGAACCAGAGGCAGGCAAGAACAAAAATGGTGGCAGACGACTGAGAGCAGCAAATGAGGGAAACGACGCAGAGGGCCCTGTATTGCCAGGCCAAGGAGTTGGGGCTTGATCCTGCAGGCAGTGGGGAGCCCTTGGGGTCTGGGAATAGGGGGTCCCTGGAACGGGATTTCAGGAAGACCGGTTGGCCAAAAGGGTGAGCAATGGACTGGAGCAGAGGCAGAGGCAGAGGGAGCAGAGAGGAACTGGATGAGTTTGGATTAGGTCTGGGACAAGGGGGTCTCCAGAAGTTGGGCAAGAGGCCATGTATACTATTCTGCTTCCCTGAAAGCATGAAGGAGGAATGCAGCTTATTTCTGGGGAGAAGACAATGCATTTTTCTACAGTTCTGCAGATAGGTGTCTCGCCAGTCTAATGAGTTATTTTTTATTTTATGTGCAGTGGTGGGGGAGGGTGGGGTGGGGAGAAGCATACCACGCGTCCACTTCCCTTATTAAATGAGCACCACACTCGAGTTTCAGAGTCCTCAAGAATACAGAACCTCCATTAGAGAGGATGGAGCAGTTTTTGCTTTGAGTGGTGTGTGAGCGCCCTCTTCTGCCCATAATTTGGGACTGCAGCAGTGGACTGGACTTCTAGGGAAGCTTCTGAAGGTTGGGGAGTCAGGCTTGGAAAGCTGAGTACTGGAACTTCCCTCTTAAGAAATGTATGATCCAGAATGACCTGCTGTCAACTCTCTGAGACCGGTTTCCTTCGCTGACAATGTGAACGGCATGCCTTACCATGCTTCAGTGTTTGGTCCCTAGAACGTGCTCAGGACTAGAATTGAGCCCACCTTAATTGGCAAAAACACAGTACACTTTTCTGTCAATATAAGGCTGTGATACTCAAAAGGGGGTCTAGAGATGCTGCATTACAGATGACTTATTTGTTTTCTGTTTCTTTATTTCAAACCAATGAAGAAATTGAATCCCAGAGGCGGGTAGACTTTCTCCAGGGCAACTAGCCTTCGGGAGAATCAGGTAAAACCATGTTGCCCGACCCCTAGACTATTGCACTCTTCTCATCCTTCTGGTACCCCAGCATATGTCCTTGCCCCATCCTCTCTCCCAACTGCTTCCCTTTTCTCTCCTTTTCCCCCGTTCTGCACGTTCACTCTTTGATTTGCTTAGCCAGCTTCTCATAGAAGCCTCCCATCTGCCAGACATTGTTCTAAGCATTTTACATATATTAGCTCACTGCTTCCTCACAGCAGCTCTATGCTGTAAATATTATCATCCCTCTATTGCAGATGGGGAAACCAAGTCACCGAGAAGACAAGTAATTTTTCCAGCATCACCCATGGCTTGTTAGTGGGAAAGCCGGGGTTTGAACCTAAGTCATGAGTCTAACCTCTGCTCCATGGACCTCCCTACCCTAGAGAAGACCCAGCTCCCACTCACAGCCTATGCCAGGAACCAAACCGTGGTCAGCTGTCCAAACCCTGCCCTTAGCTGTGCTTGTGTGACTAGTGCAGTGGCAAAAGCTAACAAGGAAACAAACCACAAGACTGGACTTGACAGCCCGTAGGTGGGACGCTCTCTCTCTCACTTGGCCTCATGTCCAATCCCCGCCTTCTGCCTCGCCCCCGCCTTATGCCCCAGCCTGACTTCCACAGGCATTTCACTTTGAGACCTTGTCATATGCACCGCCCACTTGCTTCTGTCTTCCTCTCTTTTTTCTGTGATTTCCATCCTTTACCGCCCCCCATCCTCTCCCTTTCTCCTCTACCTGCTAATGAAGACATACCTCTCAGCTCTCCAGCTGTGCCCAGCCTGGCCTCACTCTCCATATGCTGAGTAACAAAATAGTTTGCTGAGATTATGTCCAGCCAGGACCTCCCAGTGCCTTCTGCAACTGTCCTGAGCTGCTGCAGGGAGAAATTTTGGCCTCAAGCTCCACGGATCTTGAAGTAGGAAATGGAGACTTGGGCAACAGGTGTAGCCCTCTGCCTCAAAGGTAGAACTTGCAAAATAGTACCTGGCCAACACACTTCCCTTTCCTCTGAGCCCTGTGGAAATGCCAAATATTGGGGTGATATTTGGTGGGGAAGCCTGCTACAAAGAAAGCCTGGGCTTGGGAGTCAGGAGAGCTTTGCTTCAGTCATAGACCTGTTACTCATTTTCTTCATGTCGCTAGACAAAGGTGTACAGGCTGAGGTTGTCATTGCACCACCTAGAAAATTAAGGAGTGGGATTCCATTAGCTCTGAGATGCTGCCCAGCTGAGCCACTCAAGGAACCGATGGAAGACAGCAGCGTGCTCCTCCAGTGTCCTCTGCTGGGACCTCATGGGGTAGCAGAAAGAGACAAAGGATTAAGGGTGAAGAGACCCACCAGTACCAGCACCAGCACACCCAGTAAGGGTTAAATACATATAAGTAGCTTTGCACCCCTGTGCCTCAGTTTCTCATCTGTGTTGCCTTGAAGCCGACCAGTGGCATAAGATTGGGGGTATGGGAAGATGTAGTGACATGGAATCATTTGACAGAGAGATGGAATATGAGCAGCTTTGATCTCCATTCACCCCAAATCTTCTAATGACTGGAATTAATGCATAATAGTGCTTGAAAATAGAAATGTGGATATAACTATTCTAGAATTTTTAAATAATTTCTTAAAGATGGAAAACATACATTATTAAGTTTACAAACAAATTGCAGAACTGAGGAGTTTGGAGACAACCCCAAAGTTCAAATCAATGGATGTGTGGAGTTAGACGGACCTCGGGGCCCTTGGCAGTGGCCTGTGGGGACCCTGCCTTTGGGGTGGCTGAGTTGGACAACTCCTCCCTGTCCCTTGCTGGAGCAGGGCCAAGGGAAGCACGAGTGTTTGTTCTAGATTAAGGCAAAGAACATGTCCCCAAGTAGCCAGCAACCCCTAGAAGGAACGGGAGTGTCATTTCCAAGGAGCAAAACTGCTGATGCATGCTGCTTGTCAGGAAGTCCCGCTTTCCCCTGTGATCACAAGAGGTGGGCTGTGGTGACAGAATCCATCTACAGACAGGCAAGCTGAGCTAGAACAATCACAGTGAGCAGAAGACCGAAAAAACAATACCCTGAAAGAGACGTGCCAACCTGTAAAAAAAAAAGAGGAATCAACAGCTTAAAGTTATGGAGAAATAGAAGGAGTCCTGAAAAGCATTTTCATGCGTCATCTTTCAGCCACTCAGTAACTTTCCAAGGAGCCCACACCGTGGAGCTCTGTGCTGGGTGCCAGGGTCACAATAAAGAAGTGAACAGAGACAGTGAATGCAGAATAAATTCTGAATTAAGAGCTCTGAGGGGAACAAACAGGGCCTGCCGGAGAGAGGAATGGGGCACCACCTGCTCTGGACTAAATGGTCAAGGAAGGGACATTTGAGCTGAGCCTGAAGATGCTAAGGTACCAGCAGAGGGAATGGCAATGCCAGAACTTCAGAGCAAGAGAGACACTGCTATGGTGGAGGGACCCAAAGAAGGAAGCCATGGCTGTTGGTGTCATGGGATGGTCTATTTAAATTAGCACAGCCACACCCTTCGGAGTCTCTGCCTTTCCAGTCGCTGAGTGCTGGGGCCCACCAGGAAGAGGGGCTTTGGTTGCAATGGATGCAAAGAGCTAAACAGGAATGGAACACATCAACATCCATGGGCTTTGGCTCAAGAAAACAGACCAAGCTGGATGAATACTAGGCTTATCAAATACCTACCATAAGCAGGTGCTTTACACACATTATCTCATTCCTTATTCACAGGTATCTTTTGAGGAAGGGATTCTCATCCCCATGGAATACGCACACCCAAGCAGTCTCAAGAGGTTGCATGACTTGCCCAAAATCCCACAACTATTAGGAGACTCTAGCCCAGCCCTGTCTGAATGCAAGCCAACTAGTGTTGGATGGAGGCATGGATGAGGGTCTGCTGTCAGCCTATCATCAACTCTTAGGTTTATTTCAGCCACTGGAAACACTGTAGAGGCCAGGGAGTATTTGCTGGATGAATGGCTGATGCATAAAATGTGTCTGCAGTTTTACAGACTGCATCGGAGACCTCACTCGTCCATTACTTTGATCCCCATGAAGAACCATGAGAAGAGGGGACTGTGGCGGAAAGAGGTTTCATGACTTTCCCTGAGTCACAGATGTGGGAAACGAAAAGCAGAGATATGAGTCTGGTTTCTCTGACCTTCACTCTGTGCTCCTTGACCCTTAACACACTGCACACTCCATTATATGTATCTTGGACCTTTCTGTCTTCAGACGTGCCTAGTGGAGAGTATCCTTTGTTTGCCCTCCCTTTCCCTGAGTGACACGGGGATGGCTTGCCCACCTCCTGCCTGGTGAGCTCTTGCTCAGACTTCATTTCCCTTGTTTTCTCCAGGGGGCGTGAGACCTGGACAGATGCCCCGGGAAGCCAGGGGCGACGGCTGGTGGCACTGATGCTGGTGCATTGGGACTCGTCAAATGACAGGAATGGCCAGATCTTGACTCAAAGTTTTCTAGGGCCTGGGCAGCCTGGTTTCCTTCCTGCTCAGCTGGAAGTTCTGGTAGGTCCAGAGGCCAGGCCCCAACTGAACGGTCACACATGGGCACCATCTCATCAGAACTGGGGTGGGAGAAGAGCTCAGAGGACAACCTGCTTCGAATCCACTTTAAGTAATATGATGTCTAATTATTCACGTGGAGGTGTGGACAACTTGCACACATTCAAAATGGTGCCCATACGGGCTTACTCATTGCAGTATTGTCCATGATGCTAAGAGATTAAAGACAACCTAAATCCTCATCAATAAGGAAAGACTGGGACACATCAGGGTGCATCGGTACAGGGGAGTGATATGATGCTATTAAAAATGTTGAGGACACACCTCATGTACTGTTATCTGTGGTCTGTATGATATACTGTTAAATAGAAAATAAAGGAAAGTGTAGAATTGTGTGGCAGAAAATAATACCTATGTGTTATTTTGGTATGGAATATTTTTGGAAGAATACACAAGAAACTGATAACTTGTTTGCCCCAGAAGAGGATTTTAGGTGGCTGGGCATGGGAAGGGAATGAAACTTTTGTACCATTTTAAAGTTTGAACCATGCGGACTTTATATCTGTTCGAAAAGTAACTGAATTTAAATATTTAAGTGATTAAAAAATAAAGATGAAATAAAACCTAAAATCATACATCCACATTGAAGGTAATTAGGAAAATACTTATCATGTTCATAATATAATTAAACATATCAATATATTAGTCAATTAATTCATATGTTTATATATATCGCAGTATACATCAATTTATAGAGAAAATAAATACATTAATCATATATAAATGTTATAACAAATGTATTAATTTCAATATTCTTTATCAAAGTCAAACTAGTATTAACTAAATCCACTTAATCCCATCACCCAGAAATGAAGTTTGATTATATTTACTGTCATCTAAGAATTTAATTCCCCAAATTATAATCATACTTTTTATCTCTTGCCCTCCTTCCCTCAACATTATATCATAAACATGTAACCTTTTCTTAAATATTCACCAAGGGCATGAAACTTAATATTCTTTGGGTGTGAATGTGCCATAATTAATTCATTTACTTAAAAGTATTCATTAGTTACTACTTCTGTGTCCAGCCTGGCACGCCGCCCTGGGAATACCCACTTGGCGTTCGTTAAGGAAGACAAAGCCCTTTCCTACAGGGAGCTTACATTTTATACAGGAAAGCAGCAAAATGAACCAGTATAACACCAAACAAATAAAATGCTGTTGGAGCTAAGGCAAGAGACCCAGATGTGAAAACAGAGGAAGCTTCACGGAGGGCATTTCTCTTCTTGTGGACATCAAGGCTCTGTTCATGTCTTCATTATTTGGAGTAAAAATGAAGTAAATGTGCTTGTGGACACATCTTTATGTCTTATCTCTGATTATGATGTTAGAATAAAATCTTACATTAAAAAACACTTAATGGGGATGAACATTTTTGTCCAACTGCCTTCTAGATTCTTCGTTGTTTCTGTGGAGACTCACATGAGCTCCCCTCACTCCCAACTCCTGTAGGAGCTTTAAATGCCTGGGTTCTCCTCCTGGCCATTCTTGGAAAACTTCCCTTTGGGGCCCTTGAAGAGGAGGAGGGGGTTACCTTCAGCATAGAAGAAACCTGGGTTTTCCCTCAGCCCAGAGACGTAGCCAGTCCCACCATTGTCTAAGGATTTCCATATAGCTCCATCAGACTTGGCTTTCTGTGGTTATTTGCTTCCCCTGTCCACTTGTCCAGGTTCTCTCGGACACATTCCTTACTTCCCTAAGGAAGGAATCCTTGTTCTCTTAGAATGCTTTCTGTGTAAGGAAGCCCCAGTGTGTCTCAAAAGGGAGAAAAAGAGATGTGGAGTTTAGTTTAATGTAAGGAAGAACTTTCTAGCAATAAGCACAACTCAGAAAATCTGGCCTAATGGCACCTGTCTCTCCTGGGGAAAGCCAAGCTACAACTTTGAAGCTGTATTTTCCCTGCAGCCTCTTCTTTCTCCACTCACCACTATTGACCGTCTACATTTTTCTTTTGTTCCTCTAGGGGAAACCTTGTCCTCCTGGGATGGCAAGGGCCCTAGGAGAGAACGTAAGCCAGGCCATGTGGTAGTAGATGGCTCTAGTCTCTGGACAAGCAGGAGAATGAGCAGTCTTCTGAACTAATCAGGGCCCAGGGATTGGGGCCCAGACCGGAGTTCTGGGAACAAAGAGCACAGAGAGGGTGGTGGGTTGGGATTGACCCACTGGCTTCAGAGGGTGGACTCAAGGGAGATTCAAGCAACAGCTTCCAAAGAACAAACAATAAATAGGTCTACCAGATGGCCCTGCCAAATTGCCACAGTGAAAAGCCCAGTTAGTTAGTTGTAGGCATGGTTCATGTAGCAGATAGGAGGCAGTGGGAGGGAAAGAGACCCCAGGACAGAGCATAAGGATACTGCAGGGAAGGTGGTGACAGTCTGAAGAGATGCCCCGAGACCCAGGAGCTTAGCCTAAGGGCTACTTATAGGGGTCTGAAGACTCAACCTTGGGGAGAGAAGAATCTGGTCAGGGGTCCAGTGCTGATTTAGGGATTAAAAATGAATACTTTCCTATTAAGCAAAAAAACAATGTTTGAAGAAATACAGTACTGTGATCTACACGTTTTTAAACATGTAAATAAACACATGTTTAATCCCTCCCTCGAGATTCATGATTAGGATACAGAGCTTCCCAGCAGAAGAGTCTCTCTGTTCCATCATTGACTGGACAAAGCATGGGCTGGGTGGGAACTTGCCAGAGAGTAGAAATAAGAAGGGAGGGAGAGGTGGCATTCTAAAGGCAGGGGAGGCTCAGGAGAGGGCTGGATCCTAGAAATTTCTTGGAATCTGGATTAGACCCATGAGAAACCCAAATTAGCTGTGACTGGTTATCAGCAACTCAGCAAACAAAGTATTTCTGGTAATAACTTTTTTCCTCCACTTTTAGGAAAAGTCCATAAAACGCACACAAAAAAATAATAGATGACATCCAGAACTCATTAAAAACTTATGCCATTTAAAATACTTTTTGGACTAAGGAAAGCTATGAATAAATACAAAAACAAATCTCATAAGCCACCATCTTATAAACCCCTTCTTTTCCTCCTTTTCTCCTACATTATTTTACAAATGCTTTTTTATTGGGATAAAAATGCTGGAAATCTACTTGATTCTTAATAAACAAAGTATAGGTTGTATCTTGTCATATTGGCCATATATTTTAGAACATCTTTCGACAAGGCTTACATCAATACATTTGCTACTTAGAATTTCTATCAACTAGAATAATTGCATGTAAAAATTATTTGCAGATTGTGAGGTGCTCTGAAAATGTATGTGAAAATATCAACCTTCCTAAGCATTGGGGGAAATCTTGGTTTGGGGAGTAATGCAAAGAGAGGAAAATGTAGGCAGAGAAGATGATATCATGAGATACAGCCCTGTGCTTGAGTACAGGAAAATGATTTTCTTCCAGATTCCTAGACAGGCCTTTATAAAGACATTAGACATCAGATTAGGGAATAACCAGGGAGGGAACAGGACACTGCAGATAAAATAATATGGCTGAAGCCGTAGAAGCATCACTTTCACTCATTGTTTCTCCTTGCAAGATTCAGGTAGAGGTCATCGTCTGACTCAGCCTCATTACCAGCAGATGCTCCAAACAAAGGAAAAAGAAAAGGATGCTTCTGGCTCTTTATAGCAGCAGACAGGGTATACATTATACATAAATAAATAGACTGTGCGTGCTGAAAAAGCTTCAGCTTAGGAATGGTGACTGGAGCTTGCTAATATTTTCCGTAACGCTCACCCAGGCTTCAATTCTGGCTGAGTTAATTTTTCTCTCTCCGTCAAAGTATTTTTAGAGTTGAGACTTACATCGTTATTTTTTAATAGCTACTCAACTTGGAGGCTCATGATCCTTCTGCAGGCTGCTGTCAGGATTTTAATATATTCTTGCAGTTCCTTGAAAGGGAATGCTAAATCCTAAAATAAATAGTTTCAAGTCACTGAGAGGGAATGATCCTTGAGGGTTGGACTCAGGTGATGGCTCTATTTCCCGCTGCTGCTTGACTGTGTGTGAGTGTGTGTGTGTGCATATGTGTGTTTATTATACATTTCAACCTTCTGCCTCACTTATAGATTTTTTTTCTTCTCCTCTGTGGGAAAAAGATGAGTTATCACTGGTTATGATAAATGCAGCAAAAATAGAAGGACAGGGTCACGGTGTTATTTTAGGGCATTCATTGGAAAAATCAAGAAACCAGCAATGACCAGTTGGTACAGTACTTTTCAACTTGTTCTAAGAGAGCATTGAGACAAATCCTAGATGTTACACAATTTGAGAAAGTCATTGGAGCCATACAGCTGATCTTTTTAGGCACGGCTCACTCTACAAATACAAGAACAGAGACCTAAACCATAGGGTGAAACCTGAAACCAAACAGTCAATTTAATGATAAATTGCAGCCTAAGATCCAGCTCCTCTATGTATCTATCCAATGCCAGACAGTTCTAAATATCAGTGGATGCACTATTTATATAACAGTAAGAATTTTCATGGATTGACTCCATAGTTACGCTGCGTAACAAATGGTCTTAACCTTAGTAGCTGAAAACAACAATCACATATTATCACAGTCAGGTTATGAGTGCCCAGAATCTGGGAACAGCTTGTCTGAGTGGTTCTGGCTCAGCGTCTCATGTGGTTGCAGTAGAGCTGTTGGCCAGGACCGCAGTGAGCTTGAGGCTTGACTGTGGCTGGTAGATCTATCTCCATGTCATTCGTTCACGGTTCCTTGCTAGGTGTTGGCCGGAGGCTTTGCTTCTTCATTACATGGGCCTTTCCATGGGGCTGCTCAAAGCATGAAACTGGCTTTCTCAAGAGTAAGTGATCTGAGAGAGGGAGAGAGGGGCCCCTAAATGGAAGTCACAGCCATTTCTGCGGTCTATCCTCATCTGGGAGCGGCTCACCGTCACTTCTGCTAAATGCCATTGGCCATCGAGACTCACCCTGCGGCAACGTGGGAGATAACTGTGCACGGGTGTGAATTCCAGGAGACAGAGAGCACTGGAGCCAGCTTGGAGACTGGCCACAACTGTGGCCACAAGTGACCATTGCAAAAACGTGTCATCCATGGAGCGGAAAGTGATTCAAGGAAAGACTTCTAGTTCTATTACTTAGTATCCTTTTGACTTTGAGTGAGTTTCTAAATATCTCTATGCCTCTGTTTCCCATCTCTAAGATACGAAAGATGATATTAAAGTAGCACCATAGAAGGAAAGATTTAATTCATGAAAAGTCCTTGGGATAGTCTGGCAGATAGAAAACCCTCAGCATCTACCAGCTGTAGATAGAAATTATTATGGACATATACCAGAATTCTCAGTTGTCCTTAATAATGATTTAACATGCAGAACAATTGATCTCATGTGTAAATTACCTATGCAAGTGATCAAAACATGTATTCATTAATTGATATCATAGCTATTGTTGAGAACTTATCTTTTGTGATATAATAATAGTAATAGATGCAACAAGAAAAACAGCAAAAGTTTATGTGATAGGTTGGTATAAATAAAAGAAGAGAAAGAAATAATTACAACTCTCTAAAGATCCATAATTTAGCTACATATAACTATGAGCATCTAGACATAGGCATATATATGTGTATATGTATGTATGTATGTGTTTGTATTTAGATAGGGAGCTAGATAGATTGATACATAGATATGTAGATTATATGATAGATTGATGCATAAATAGGTAGATTACACATATGTAAGATAGCCACAAAAATTATAGTATAACTCAGAATGTCTTGTAATGGCCACGCACCCCCAAAGTATTCAATTTTGTGGGCACACCGAGGAAAAAAGGAATTATCTCTGGTGGGGGGAGGGGAGTGGTAAAGAATGCTCATGGAGAGGAGACAGTCAAGCTGGGATCTGAGTCTATGGAGCTTTCCATGTGCATTTGCCATGGAAGTTTCTGTATGGAAAGAAGCAACCAGAATAAGGGACTCAGTTATTAAATGTGAGTGACAAAAGGAAAGTTCATGAAGGAAAACTGATATTTAAGCTTTTGTGATAAAAACATTATTGGTTGAGACTATAAAAACAAATGTCTGATGCCAGAAAAAAAAGAATGTGTTTCCATGTCTTGAGCAGGGGTAGGGAATGGTGGAATTGGGAAGACAAGTTGGGATTGTATCAGTTTGGGAGTCAGAGAAACATTCCCTGCCCATATACTATAACCCCAAATGCAGGGAAGGATGGGCAGGCATGGCCTAGGGGGCCACTCTCCTTCCTTAGCCTGAGGATTTAGTCATCTTCATATCTATTTGGTGATTTGTTCGTTCATTTGCCATTTATTCAACCAAAGCATTGAAATGCTTCTCTTGCTCTGGACCTTGAGTAGGCTCTAGAGAGAAGTAGAAGTTATGTCCCTGTTTTAGTCTCCTGGCTGCTAAAACAAATATCATACAATGGGTTGGCTTACACAGCAGGAATTTATAGGGTTATGGTTTCAGAGGCTTTCTTCCCAGGTCAGGATCTTCTGGCTGGTTGGGTTCTTTGGTTTTCCCAACCCATGGCTCTACAGGTAGTGGTGTCTTCTCCTTCTCTCTTTCTAATTCCACTGACTCTGAGCTTCTTTCTGCTCTCTGCAGCTTCCCTTATGTGTCCTCTTTGCTTGGCTTGTAAGGACTCCAGCTGTGCTAGATGAAGGCCCGCCTTCATCCAGCTTGGGCTACTCCTTACCACCCACAGAACAGGGGCTGAGACCTGAATTTATCTGTGGTGGGTGGCAGGATTCAACCCCAATAATCTCCTACTCATCTGTGGGGGCATCGGCTGCATGTAGTCTCCTCACTTTAGTTTATGGCACTGAAATAATTTCACAGAAGATTTTTCTATTTCCACGGTCAGCAGATATGTCCTATATAGAATTAAGATGAATCTCTTCCTAGGGGATTTGGGCTAGCATCAGACATTAGAGCCCAGGGAACCTGAGGCCAGAGGAAAAGGAAGCAGGAAACAAGTCTTTGTATAGCATCACTTGTTGAAAATGATGGGGAACATCACAGCATTATTTTAGTTGTTTGTCTGATAACTCTTTATTGATGGTGGGTTGTGTGTCAAACAGTAGACTTGGCCCAGGGATATGTGATAAGGTGTAACAGCTGCTCTCCCTGTGCCCAACCCAGCACAGGTGAAAGCACAGGCTCATGGAATCATGAGTGAAACACAGACATTTGAGAATATTACCAGAAGTGATTGTTGACCAGCCGTCATGATGTATATAGTGGAGAAAGAAGAACGAAGTGCCCCCTGGACTTGTGGGAATGAGCCAGGGCTCGAAGCCTGGTACAGTCAGAAGGGGGAGGGGTAGCATGTGAAGGTGGTCACCAGCACATCTTGTGAAAAACGGTTGTTATTTTCACACAGGGTGACAGGGGACCTGCTGGGTTCCGTGGTGAGTTGTAGAGTCATCAAACCTACTAGAAATGGGGTTTGAGAAAGTTCATTCCCTCTAAGTCACAGTTTTTCTAATGACACAAGCCGGATAAAAGGCTTTCAGTACTAAAAATGGGGTGAGATCCGAGAAGTTTCTGAAGCTGCTGCAGCAGAGCACACTGTGTGAATACCCTCCATGGAGTCAAGAGACGTTGACCATTTGGTAAGCGAGTGCCAGCCCCTTTGCTTCCTGCTGATGTCTGCTTTTTGTTTTCCAGCTGCAGAGAGAGGGTCTGAAGGGTGAGCAGATAAGCAGGAGAGGGTCCTTCCCACAACTCTAGGCTTGAGACTCTATGCTGAGTTCAGATTGGCCATTAGAGATGTGTCAAATTGACTTTCTGCCAGGAATGGAGATGCCCACACGGTACTCCAAGCCCCTGTCGGGGACTGTTCTAGTTATCTAGCTTCCAGAATGCAATATACCAGAAACAGAGTGGCTTTTCAAAAGGGGAATTTAATCAGATGCTAGTTTACAGTTCCAAGGCCAAGAAAATGTCCCAGTTAAAACAAGTCTATAGAAATGTCCAATCTAAGGTATCCAGGGAAAAATACCTTGGTTCAAGAAGGCTGATGATGTTCAGGGTTTCTCTCTCAAGTGAGAAGGCACATGGCGAACACAGTCAGAGTTTCTTTCTCATCTGGAAAGGCACATGGTGAACACGGTCAGGGTTTCTCTTTCATCTGGAAGGGCACATGGCAAACATGGCATCATCTGCTAGCTTCTTCTCCTGGCTTCCTGTTTCATGAAGCTCCCCAGGAGGCCTTTTCCTTCTTCATCTCCAAAGGTCGCTGGCTGGTGGACTCTGCTTCTCATGGCTATGTCATTCTGCTCTGCTCTCTTTCATTCTCCAAAATGTTTCCTCTTTTATAGGACTCCAGAAACTTATCACGATCCACCCAAATGGGTGGAGACATGTTGTCACCTAATCCAGTTTAACAATCACTCTTCATTAAATCACATCTCCAGGGAGATGATCTGATCACAGTTTCAAACATACAGTATTGAATAGGGATTATTCTGCCTTTATGAAATGGGATTTAGATTAAAACATGGCTTTTCTAGGGGACATGCATCCTTTCAAACCAGCACAAGGACTCAGGAAATAAACTGAGTCAAGAAAGGGCCTTGGGTGGCAGTGGCCTCCCTGGCCATGCAGGTGAGAGAGTTGTGACTGACACATGTTTGACTTGATTTCCAAGGAGCTCCAGGACCACAAAGCCACCAGGGACCATCTGGGCCACCAGGAGCGCGGGTGAGTCAGTCTCTGCCTCCACCCACATCCTAGGTCCTGCTCTGAACCCCTCTAGGTCTTGAATATAATTGCCCCCATTAGCCAATGCTGCATTATTTCAGAAGCACCTCCACCACCCTGAGTGGTAGACGCTCTTGCTGTCACCATCTGACACAGGCACAAACTGACCCCAAAGAGGCCTGAGATGATCTAGTGACAGTGCATGGAGCTGGACCCCAGGCCACTCACCTTCAGAGCCTGCTTCCCCTGGGCCACTGCTGGGACTACTGGTTATTGCATCTGGTGTATTAGTTTCCTTTCAGATGAAATGCAATCCAACACTGGACACTTAAGTGCAGTTGGGTCAATTCCAATGCACATTTGTTTTCCCCTTGTTCCCTATTGATACAGAATTTGCCTTGGCTTGGAGCACTCAGCCTTGGTTTCTCCCTTTGTTAATAATTTAATCATGTGTAAAGAACTGTTGGGGGAAGAGATCGTTCAAAAAACCCTGACATCATTTTGTGCTGTGAGTTTGTTCACATACTAAGGATAATTAATAAAGAATATGGTAATAATCTGCAGGGGTCGGCGCTCTCACCTCACTTCTCTTGGAAACATGCCACTGCCTCCTCTGAGTTACTTTATTTTACTGAAAGAAATAAAGCAATCCTATTTTTACACATCCACACATCAGGCACATATTAAGTTATCGAACCTTTTTCTCATTAGGATAAATGCATCCTTTTTCCTGGAGTAAGCCTAAAAGAAACTTAGAAGATATTTAATTCCAATGCAATTAGAACAATTTCATATCAAAAAAGCATTTGGATCAGAAGTGTTTCAGCTAGGGTTCTCTAGAGAAACAGAATCAACAGAAGATATCTGAGAATATGAGATTTATAAAAGTATCTCATGCAACCGTGGAGATGTAAGAGCCACGATCTGTAGGGCAGGTCACAACCTGGCAGCTCCAAGGAAGGTCCTCAAGGAACTTTCAGGAGAGGCTGGCTGGCTGAAGCAGAAGTAGAGATTGTTTCTTCTGAGTCTTCCTTAAAAGCCTTCCAGTGATTAGATTAAGCGTCACTCATTGCAGAAGACACTCTCCTTAGCTGACTGCAGATGTAATCAGCCGTGGATGCAGCCAGCGTGCTCATGATTTAAGTCCGTGAAATGTCTTCACAACAACAGACAGGCCAGTGTTTGCTTGACTAGACAACTGAGCACCACCACCTGGCCAAGTGGGTACATGAACTTGACGGTCACAAGATTGCTTAACCTCCCCAAGGCTTTGCTTCCAGAATTGTCCATCATTGTTATTACTGTTGAGGAATTTTAAACTTAGAGAATGCAGGGAAAGCCATTTGCTCTTAATATTTAGCTCTTTCTATATAAGCGTGTAGTTCAGATACATAATTGGCAGGTATTGAATGTCTACACTGTAGGATATTTTCATATGCAAATACATGCCTATTAAATCTGCAAGGGAGAAAGTATTATTTTTCTTCTTTTACTGATGAGGACATTGGCACAGAGATGTTAAGTGATTTACACAATTACACAGCCAAGTAAGAAGCAGAACTGGGCTTTGCACTCAGATCTGTCTGAACGAAGCACAGGTCCTTCTCACTGCTGAGTACACAGTGCAGTGATACCTCCTCTGGGATGTGCAAAGGAGAAATATTTTACCTCATGGCTTCCAGCAAGGAAAAAGAAACCAAAGATATCTAGCCATGCTTAAACATGAGGCAACCTTCTTGAACTCTCATCCTCGGTTCTAGGCTAAGTATATATAGATATTTCTCCCTCTTATTCATATTTTGTCAGGATAATTGAGGGAGGGAGAGAGTGAGTAACTTCAAACATTTGCTGCTACCTGCTTAATGTAAAAAATATTAAGGCTGGAGATAGATGAATAGCATGTAGATAGTCTCATGAAAGAGGTATGCAAAGAAAGAAATAATTGCAAGTCAATGCTGCATTCTCTAGGTGATTAATGGGGACTCCCTGTATGTGTCGTTTCTGTGGCCCAACTATACAGAACTTGGGGGTGGGGGGAACGGGACCCTCTACTCTGAAATCCAGAGTGCCTCAGCTGCTGCCCAGCGGTTCTGAACCTGCCCTCTAGGCTCCTGGTAGAAAGGGATGCAGTACAAAATCTTGTGTTGGTGATGAAATTCTCTCAGGTTGAGTCCAAGAGGCAAACAACCCACCCAAAGTCCTTGTTAAAAGGGGAGAAAGACCACTAAGAGGCTCAGGACTCCAAGATTCTGGAGTCCAGGGCCCGGACCTCTCCCACCTCTGAATCTGCAGGATTCATCACATGGTAGGAGTTTAGCGCATGCTTGCAGGGGGTGGTCCCACAAAGGTCCTCAAGAGGGGCGTTAAAGTGGAACCTGACTGCAATATGAGCTCTTAAAGCCCAACCAGGTCATGGAAGGCACGTCAGGATAGGAGCCAAAGACTTTGGTTTCATATCCCAATTCTCCCACCAGGTGGCTTTGTCTTTGGAGATATGACTTAAGTTCTCGGATTCTCATTTGCTTTATCCCTAACCTGAAAAAATATAATAAATAGCAATACTGTATCCCCTATATAGACTGGCCATGAGGATTAGCTGAAATAATAGACATATCATGCTCCATGGAGCCTCATTAAGGCCAATATCTATACCAATTGTCATTTCTATTTTCTTTTGAATACACAGCTGGCTCAGGGTGGTGGTTCCCTAAATATTCGGTAGATTGATTCTTATTAAGATGCTGACCTCAGTGACTTCTGACGAGAATGGAAAATTTTGAGTTGGTGTTTAGCAATCGTAGAGAGGAAAATGCGCCCCATTCTTGAAATGGAAATTGTGTGCTGTGTTCTGCATCCAAATGCTGGAAGAATCAGGGGAGCCTGCAACCTTTCCCCTGCCTCCAGACTAAAACAGGCTCTGGTGGTTTTATCAATGCCTGATTGAGTGTAATAAAGAAAAGCCATCCAGCTGGGCAGATCGAATGCATGGTATCTCTTGATGCTTAAAGAAAACTCATTCCTTTAGGCTCTTTCCTCATTGTGTGCTCTGATGGAGCTCTCATTGTAAAGTAGGGAAAGGTACACCATTAATTAGTGCAGTTTGTCTATTCATGTATTCATTTACATGGTGTTAGGAAGAAAAAAGACCTTAGTCCTAAATCTGGTTCTCACTAAATAGTTATGCAAAATTTGGCAATGGTGAGTATTAGTAGGATAGTAATAATTATAGGTAATAAGGAAGTAGAAGTACACAGAGGAAGTATCTGGCCAAAATTCTATTCTCAGAAAATTGGTAATAGAGTCAGAGCTAGAGCCAGAGGTTTCCGTTGCCTATTCACAACGGAATTCATTGCTTGCTTTGTTCTGGGTGCCATTATTGTAGGTATAAACCTAAGTTTATACCTCAGTCCAAGAGCCAGGGATTTTGTATCTATGCTGCACATGGTCCTCACACCTACTCAATAGGTGGGTGTATTAACCCCACTTCAAAGATGAGCTCATTGAGGTTCAAGGACAAGTCATGCAGCAGATAATGGTGGGCTTCAGGGCAAAACATTTCAAGGACAGTGTGACTCCCCCTGGGCCAATATTCCTTGTTTAATTGATACTAATCTTTCGTAGACAATTTCACTTATTTGTCCAGACTGTCATATTGTTCTGTGTTTCACTGTTCACTGAGAGTCAGGTAATCCAAGCCAGTTCTTTCTGAGCCAGCAAGCTACTGGGGAAAGGGGACTTGGCTTAGAGTTAAAGACCTTGGGTTTCTGACAATTCTTTAGTGTGTGCTTTTTGTGAACCACTAATGCAAGCCATTTGATCCTTGCTGTATTCATTTAAAAGGGACGATAAAATAGCCTACACTTGGTTGATAAATGTATTTCATTAGATTGGATGGGTGCACGTGTTTTTAAGTGTTATAGATATTGGAGAGAATGGGCTGTCATTTTCCTCCTTACCTCCCAGTTTCTCCATTGAAACGGGAAAGCATTCCCCTACCCACTGGGACTGGGAGAGCAAAGCGTAACTGTGATGGTGACGGTTGTATTTATCATTGCCTATTTCTTTCTCCCCCATCCTAAGGGTTTGATGAGTCCAGAAGGCAACAATGGACCTCCTGGTTTGCAAGGCCTCAGAGTAAGCAAACCATCTTTCTTTCCTGATGCTCCAACTCTCCTGCACTGGCCACCTTTTTATAAGCTCAAAGAGAGAAGATGGGGCAAGTCTCAGGAGCTTGGAGTGACTGTTGGGAGCAGGATGAAAGATCTGTTCACCAAACACGGATTAAGGACCTGCTGTCTGCTTGGCCTTGAGCTGGGAAGTGGAGACTGACTTGGGAGTCAGCTAGGGCTTCTTGAAGAAGGTGATGTTCTAGCTAAGTTTGGAGAAAAGAGAAGAGAAAATGAGGCAGAAAGGATTGAGATCTGCCAGTGTACTACTGGATACTTTAATCTAGATATCCATTAATTACTTAATATCATAATATTTCATGGTGTTTCATTTAATTTAATTTAACTTAATTTAATTTGATGTAATTAAGCACCTATCTTCTCATCCAGTTGTACACTTCTTATGGGTTGCGATTCATCAGTAAGCACAACTCCTTGTACCATGTCACATATCTTTAGAAAAAGCATATAGAAGCACACCTTGGTGGTGCCCACACGACTGGGATTCAGCTCAACTCTGGTTTTCAGTTCCCAGCCTGGGATCTGGCACCACATTTTTTGTCTTCTAACCCTTACACTTGTGTCATCTCTTACTAGGTCACCTAGAGAACTGTCCAGGGGGCACACCCATCCAAAATGGTATAGACAGCCCTGTGAGCAGTGAGTTCCCTGCCTTGGAGGGTCCTTTCAGAGGCCACAGGCCCACTGGCCAGCGGTACTTGGCAGTGGGGTCCTGGCCTTCTGGTGGAGGCTGCCCCAGGTCACCTTTATGACCTCTTCAAGCCTGGAGATTCCATCGCCGGTGAAGTGGGTGGAGTCACAGATTTGCTGTGGGTTGACCCTGTCCTCTGATCACATCTCAGATTTTCAGTTCTGAGCTTGGGTCACCTGCTATTTATCACTCAACACAGATCCGAGCCTGTGCTTACCCTCCAGGAAATTTTGTTCCTGGTTATCAAAGCAATTACTGCTGCCTCCAGTAACTCTCTTGAGCTCTCAAGATCCTACAAGGAACATATTTTGAAGATTAGCTGCCACATCTATATTGAAAGCCAGGGGCCCAAGATGCAGAGACTTGTCATGAAGGAGCATTGGGTGATGTGCAGGAGTTGCTTATTCTTACTAAAAGACCGCAGGCATGTCACCTCTCATTCAACATCACCTGCCCTGGCCTCAGTTTCCATGTCAGTCAAATGGGACAATTAGATGGGCCATAGCCCGGCTGATTCCTCCTCTGTGTAGAGGAAGGATTTGGGATTTTGGAAGCAGACGGACTTGGTTTGAAGCTAGGCTCCGCTTCAGCAGCTGTGTGACCTTGAAAGCCACCTACCTTCTCTGAGCCTCTGGCAGGAGGATGGGCATCAACCAGCTGGCCGAGGTGACTGCTTCTTCGTGGGAAGATGAAATGTGTCAGCCAACAAGCCCTCATTCTCTCGACATGCTCCTGCATGTATCAATAAACAAGTAGTCTTTATACCTTTATAGAGTTAATGTCTAGGTGACCCTTAGTTGTGTTTTTCATTGAACTACTGCAAGGATTACTTTTCCTATCATAGTATTAGGTAGGAGAACTGCTAATCAAAGAGATTTTATCAACATTTTTATCTAATTTACTGTTATTAAGGAGAAGAAGGACACATCTTGCTCCAGAGCCTGCTTGCCAAGGTCCACACTTCCTTGGACATGACTTGGGTGTGTTTACAAGGATGACCACCATCATCCCCAGAAACACTATTTTACCCTTGTAAGCAACCCCATGCCAACCAGGCAGAAAAGACTTGGCTTGGTCTGACTTTAGCGCAGCGTCAAGGGCATTAGAAATTGAGCAAATGCACCAGGCCTGGAGATTTGAGGAATTAAGCAAAGAATTAAAACAAACAACCTGGTTAATTGGGGAGGGGCTGGGGCTGGGACCATGCCTTGGACACGGGACAGCATTCATTGTGTTCCTCTGGGTGCCATCCTCATGACAGCGCAGGCAGGATGTTTGTTACCCACTTCCCACAGGTGAAGGATGTGCCATGACATAACACAGGTATAAGTGGCCTCCCGGGCCTTCAAACCTAGGATGGTGTGACTTTCCTTCCATCCTTTCTTCCCTCTCTTCCTCTTTCCTTTCTTCTCTTCCTGCCTGCAGGTGCTGGTCTGTGGACAAGGCCCACCCAGAGGCTTTGCAGTGCACAGGTCCTCTGCTAAATGCTTTGGGAATTGCTGAAGAGATTAAGGTGTGACTGCCAGAAGCTCACAGTTGGCCGGGAGAGTTGAAACATGCAAGTAGACAGCCAGATACCTCAAAGGGGACTGATAAAGTCTATGGCCATTCCCAGGAGGGTGGGATTGCTCTCAGCTTTGAAGTAGGAGGGCTGAGAGAGGGAGTGGGGGCTACAAACAGGAAGAGGCTGGTGTTGGAGCTGGCCTGGAGCTGGCCCGTTTCAGCAGGAGCAGGTGGCACAGATGTGGGAACTGGCTCCCAGGAGGGCTCTCCTGCCTATACAACCTTGTTTACACCCACTCAGCTTTTAGTGGGCTCCTTGTGCATGGGCTGTGGACACAGCTTCTCCCTCAAACTCTGACCACATCATACAGGGTGGGGGTGGGGTGGGAATGGCCCTGCCCCAGTCCCTCTTCCTTGTCTTTTTCTGTGTCTCTTTACATTTTTTCTTCTACTGGCCCTTCTCCCACACTCACTCCTTCTCTTGTCTCCTTTCCTTCCTTCTACAAACAGGTCCACTAAACAGATATTTATTAGGTGGATGGGATTGTTCGATGAGCAAAGCTGAAATCCCTGCCCTTATGTCCACATTCTGGCAAATGGAGTTGAAGAAACATGACCATTAACATCTACGTTGGTGATCCAGGCAGGTGCCAGGGAAAGGATGGTGCCAGAGCAGCCTCCGTGGAGGAGAGCGCGCTGGCCAGGCTGAGACCCACGTGGCTGAGTCCGAGGACCTGGGGGCCAGTTTACCTTGGAATATTATAAAGACACTTTCATTTACTGTGAGTGAAATGTGGAACCATGGCTGTAGGCTTAATAGAAACAAACAAAACATAACGTTTTTTAAAATGAAAAATGTAACCATATAGAAAAGTAGAAAGGAGAATGACACGAAGTTCCATCTACTCACTCCCTGACTTCAGCACTCACTGGCTCGCGGCGGATTTGTTTTATTTTCACCAGCATCCACTCCCACCACACTGGGCTTAGCAGCAACCCTGTATGCAAACACCTCACCCCTCTCTAAATATTTCATTATGTACCCCTGAAAGAGAAGGAATCCTTAAAAAACAAAACCATAATACCACTATCCCATCTAAACAACTGAAAAATGTTTCTTGATGGTCCATCACATATTTGGTCAGTGTACAGAATTCCCGGGACCCTCTCACTGAATTCTGGCTGCGCTGGCTCTGTCCCCTCCCAGCTGCTGTGCCAGAGACTGGGCTGCAATGGGGAGAAGCTGCTTAGGAGACCCTCCAGCCTCCTGATCAACACTGACATCCTCCTGATTCAGAATGAGTTTCTTCTCATAACTATAGCTGGTTCTTTGGCTGCACCTTGGGAAAAACAGAGCAGAACCAAAGTGTGAGGTTGGTGTGAGTTGGAAGCGGCTTCCAGGGCACCCTGCTTCCAGCCGAGTCTGGAAAATCTGAGACAAGCTACACTTTATTTTAAAAAATGCTCCTTCTCCCCCCTTCACCGTGACCCCTCATTCCCTCATCCCTGACCTCAACGGAAACATCACTCAGGAGAGCTCCCTACATCACCACACATACTCGGGCTGTGAGAAGGGAATAGCAGGACAATGAAGAGTCAACAGGACCTGCGAATGGAGAAGCAGAGACAAAAATGGAGAGTGGGGATGAGAATTCAAGCCCTTTATTTTAGAGATGAGCAACAGGCAGTAGACTCCTTGACAAGGCAAATGCATTCATTTTGGGCAACACTGGTGTTTTCCCCAATGCCAAGAACTCCCTCTCCCCTAGCTCACCGAGCTATGGGAGACATTCACACACCTGCTCGCTGGCAGGAGGCAGTAATTGCCTATCCAGGCTCCCAGCCTTAGATGGAGGCAGAGAAGTTAGTACACTTCTCTTTCTGAGATTTTATTTTCCTCCTGACTGTCTGAGCATCCAATAGCACCTTGAAACATTCCAGCACCAGCCTTTGAGTCATTTGCACACTCAAAACTTTCCAGGAAGTTTACTTTACCACTTTTCCAAAAAAATTGTCTTTCTCTAATCATCCACCCCAAATTGCCAGCATGTTCCCATCACATCCCCCATCTTAATTTTTTGCCAAAGATTTATCCAATATTTTCCATATTGAAAAATGTATTTATTTTTGTTTTCTCCGATGAATGAAAGTCCATGAGAGCAAGGACTTTTGCTTCTTTATTGTTCTCTCGACAGTATCTAGAAGCACGCCTACCAGTTTTAAAACATATAATTTTATACGTGTATAAAATATAACTAAGCATAAGATATACCGGTGTTAGTAAGCACCAGATGCAATTAGAGCACACGAGTGAATGAATTGCATATGAATTCAAAAGTGTGAAGAGGAGGGCAGGACCTGAACTGGGCATCTGGTCACCCAACTTCCAACCTTGGACAGAGAATCTCCCATTTTAAAGAAGAAAACCTGGTTCATTCTTTGCCTTTCTCTTGCTCTGTGGTACTGAATTCTTCCTGAAATAGCCTACTTGCCTTCTTTCTTCTTCTCTGGACAGAAAAGAAAGATAATTTGGAATGTATAAACTTGGAATCATCATGCGGAAGGGACCCCTGAGGCTGATAGTGAGGAATGTAATGTCCAGAAACATTACATGATCTCCTCAAGGTCACTTTGAAATTGCTGTCCTGCAAGTCATGACGATCTCTTTGGTTTTAAATCGTTTTCCCAATTTCTTCTGCTTTTCTATCTCCCTGGTGAGTCGATGAGAAATGAAGAAGTAGCAAGGGTGATGCAAATGTGAAACATACTTTCTTTGAAAAGATGGGGTGATCCCCAGATGTCTCATGATGCTCTTTTTCTAAAATATATATATATTTCTATTGAGAAATCTTCACCCACATAGAGCCTATGCATAGTGTACAATGAATGCCTCACAATATCATCACATAGTTGTGTATTCATCACCGTGATCATTTTTAGAACATTCATATCACTCCAGAAAACGAAATTAAAAGAAAAAGAAAAAACTCATACATCCCATACTCATTATCCTCCCTCTCATTGACCACCAGTATTTCAATCTACCCAAATTTTTACTCTTTATCCCCCCTATTATTTATTTATTTTTATCCTTAATTTTTTACTCATGTGTCCATACCCTGGATAAAAGGAGGATCAGACACAAGGTTTTCACAATCACACAGTCACATTGTAAAAACTATATTGTTATATAGCCTTCTTCAGGAATCAAGGCTACTAGAACAGAGCTCAACAGTTTCAGGTACTTCCCTCCAGCCACTCCAATTCACCATAAACTAAAGAGAGATATTTATATAATGCATAAGAATAACCTCCAGGAAAATATCTCAACTCTGTCTGAAATCTCTCAGCCACTGACACTTTATTTTGCCTCATTTCTCTCTTCCCCCTTTTGGTCAAGAAGGCTTTCTCAATCCCATAATTCTGGGTCCCATCTTATCCTGGGAGTTCTGTCCCACATTGCCAGGGAGATTTACACCCCTGGGTGTCATGTCCCACCTGAGGGGGAGGGCAGTGAATTCACCTGCTAAACTGGCTCAGAGAGAGAGAGAGGCCACATCTGAGCAACAAAAGACGTTCTCTGGGGTGGCTCTTAGGCCTGATTATAAATAGGCTTAGCTTCTCCTTTGCAGGAATAAGTTTCACAGGAGTGAACCCCAAGATTGAGGGATCAGTCTATTGATTTGGTTGTCCCCACTGCTTGCAAGAATATTAGGAATTCTTCTTAGGAAGTTTAATATTTCCTCCTTTCTCCCCAGACCCCTAAGTGGACTTAATAAATCCTTTTTTATTCACTGCCCATATTACTCTAGGATATAATGGAGTATCACACTATAAGCCAACAAGATCTCGTGACCTATTCAAGATTCCACCTCATGGTGCTCTTGATTGAGCACATTTTAAAAATGAATTCTATCTCTCCACTCTGTCTTTTGAGATAGAAAATTGGATTAACATAAGAGAGAAAGGAACTAACATTGATTAAACCATCGTTGCATAGCAGAAGCTGGGCTAGTTAATTTTTTGCACTCATATTTCTTACATAATTCTCACAAGGATCCTTTGAGATATGACAGTTTTAATCTCATTCTGCTAGTGAGGAAAATAAGACTTGAAGGTATTAATTAAATGACCAGTGCCACTCAACGTGTAAGTGGAAGGGTCAGGATTAGAACTGTGACCTGCCTTGCTTTAGGATACTACATGGGAGTGGGGAGTGAGGGGTGGAGGGTGAGAGGGGTGAGGTGTCCACGGACAAGCCTGAATTCTAAGCTGGAAGTTATAGGGTCCATGCCCTGGACCTTGGGGAGATCTGGAACCCCTCTCCCTAACTGACCGTGCCTGGGCAGTGGATCCTTTGAACACACCTTGTTTCACTCCCTGGCTGTTTCTCCTGGAGCCGAGTGGCTCCTTGTGGCTGACAGCTATCAGGCCCCCCATCTCTGACTTCTACTAAACTTGAAGGCAGAAACATGGGAAGTCTTTGGTCACTTGCAGCCTGGGTTGAACTCATTGTGCTTTTCCATTTTTTAAGCCTTTTTCCTGCCTTTTTTTGCTCCACCAGATGGTAACAGCACTTTTGGATCACAGGCTACTGTTTGATTCATTTCCTAGTGTGCAGCCAGGGTTTATGTTAGGACACGCCAGGAAACCCCTGAGCACCTGGTTTTAGCTCTAACAGTAGGAAATAATCATGTTTGACGTTTGGAGGCATGGAGAGCAGAAACTGAACAAAAGACCATATGGCCCGTATTAGAACCACTTGCCTAAGCAATCCTTTAATCTGTTAATTGCCCCTCCACTGGCTGTGTTAACTTGTCCTGGCTGGGAAACAATCACTGCTCTGAATTTATAGATGTCCCTCTTCTCTGTGGGCAGAGAGCCTTGGAAAGATCAGTTGCGCTCAGCACTCTGACATTCAAAATGACTTGAAAAATCCTCCCTAAAGATAAATTATAAAGGCTTATCCAGATACTGTATTGGAGAGCAATTTAAAAGACAAGACAAGAAAAATGACAAAGAACCAGATTACTGTTAATAAAACAGTCCTTTATTTTTGCAAAACTTGCCCCTGCCAACACTTCTGAAATCCCATCAGCCAATTATGGGTCCAAAATG
This sequence comes from Myrmecophaga tridactyla, assembly GCA_004026745.1. Classification (NCBI taxonomy): domain Eukaryota; kingdom Metazoa; phylum Chordata; class Mammalia; order Pilosa; family Myrmecophagidae; genus Myrmecophaga; species Myrmecophaga tridactyla. Next base: position 5,953 of record PVIY010007799.1, on the reverse strand, counting down.
TTGAGATGACTTGGCTGTTGATGCTACATCTACCATTTCTAGAGCTGCCACCACCACAATTAATCACCACTGTTATTATCACCACCACCACCACCTCCCTGAGAGCAGGGATGCAGTCTACTTTTGTTCAATGCTGTATCTCATGGGTCTAGAACCTCACCCAAAGCAAGGCAGGTGCTCCAAAACCTCTGAGGGGTGAGTCAGTAATTGTCCCTGAGCAAGGGGTGCAGCACAGGTCTTAGCAGCTCATGAGTGGAGATGACCCAAGCGACCTAAATGTCCATCAGTTGGGGACTGTTCAAACAAATCACATCTCACGTTCATGATGAAAAATTAGGTAGCTGTGCAAGAGGATGTGGCAACTCTCCAAGTGCTGACAAAGGAATCATGCAAGATATATGAAATGAAAAGCAAGCCAGGTCTACTAACAGATTGAGTGGGATAACAGGTGAGTGAAGAGAGAAAGTGAGAGAGCATGCATGCAACATACGAGTGTGTGTGTGTGTGTGTGCACCTGTTTGTGTACACGTAAACATGTGTGAGCATGTGTGTGTAAAGCTTCCCTGTGCATTTATCTTTGGAAAGATCCAACACCATCTGGTGACGTTTATTGCCTTTAAGGAAGGAACACAGGTGGCCCATGGCAAGTGTGCCGGTTTGAAAAGATCATGTATCCCAGAAAAGCCGTGTTTAAATCCTGATCCAACTTATCAAGACAGCCATTTCTTTTAATTCTATTCAGCACTGTGGGTTGTAAGTTTGATTGGATTATCTCCACAGAGATGTGACACGCCCAATTGTGGGCATTAACCTTTGATTAGAGGGAGATGTGACTCCACCCATTCCAAGAGGGTCTTAATTCGCTTACTGGAATCCTTTAAAAAGAGGAAACCATTTTGGAAAGAGTCATGAGATCCATGAGAGTCACCAGAACCACACGAGCCCACGCAGCCAGAGACCTCTGGAGATGAAGAAGGAAAACGCCCCCAGGGGAGCGTCATGAAACAAGAAGCTAGAGAGAAAGCTAGCAGACATTGCCATGTTCGTCTCGTGCCTTTCCAGTTGAGAGAGAAATCTCAGACTTCATCGGCCTTTCTTGAGTGAAGGTAACCTCTTGTTGGTGCCTTAGCTTGGACATTTCTATAGCGTTGCTTTAATTTGGACATTTTCACAGCTTCAGGACTGTAAACTCGCAAGTTATTAAAAGCTTTTTAAAAGCTTTTCCATTTCTGGTGTATCACATTGCAGCAGCTAGCAAACGAGAACAGCAGGATAAGAAGCAGATTTTTCTAAGGTATACCTTTCCGTTAGGGATCCATGTGTTACCAAAAACATCTAAGTTACAAGCTGGGACCCAAAGCTAAGCCTCCCTGACTCCAAAGCCCAAGCTTTTTCCCCATCCTACACTGCTCTCTGGAGGGCACCCTGGTGGGACAATCACTAAGCGGGGTTGGAAAATGGAGGACAGAAGTTCCTCCCAGACACATTATTAAAGTGACTGCAGATAATAATGTCTCCCTGTTAATTGTGGATTCTTCTTTTGCATTCAGGGGAAGAAAAGTGACTTGGGCTACCTGGAGATCCTGAATTGCTGGGGCTGCAGGTAATTCTTGAGTTTCAGTCCTCGTCAAAACAATACTGCACTTCTCAGGTCGGCAGCTCTGATTGCCAAATGCCTCAGCAAAGCTTCAGAAAGGACCTGCAGTGGGTCTGGGGTCCTCTCCCCGTGCCTCGCTTCTTCCCCCTTCTCCCCCTCCCTCCCCACTTCCCTCCCTCCCATGCCAGGCATTGTGCTGGGGGCTGAGGGTGCAGACAGCGTCCTCTCTCTGTGCTCTCCTGGAGGAATTTCTGTCTGGAGGAGAACTGACCAGTGGTCACCAAAGAGTGGGACCAGTGTTCTGAAAAGGGAAATGGGCAAGACCAGGGGTTAAGGAAAGCTTCCAAGCAGAGCTCCGGTCTCACACTGGCCGACGTGGTGCAGAGAGCCAGGCCGGGACCCAGCCCCACCGGGATACCAAACTGCAGAATGCTGTACCTGGACCCCCAAGCACCAAGCCAAGAGAGGGGGCCTGGAGGGGATTCAGCCAGGGTACAGAAAAATAAAAAAGGCAACCAGTACCCTAGGGGCGAGAGCCCTGTGTGCTGCTCTCAATTCGATGCCAATACTCTGGGGCATTGGCCAGACCCCTGCCCATCTCTGAGCCTCAGTTTCCCCACATGTAAAATAAGAGTGTCACTCAGTTGCTAGGCAAAGGCTGCCCTTTCCCTGACAGCCCTCCCTCTTCTTCCTCCTTCCCATGTCTAAACGCCGCAGTCCCACTTGTCTTTGGGGGGCTCAGCTCTAGGATCACCTCTTCTGAGTCCCTGCTTTGCCCAGCTCTCCATCTTCCACAGCATTTCACATGTGCCATGTGCCATCCCTTGTGTGGTCCCTGTAGATTCCTGACACCACCCAGCTGGATGGTTGGGCTCAGGGTGCCTTCCCCACCCCAGGTGCAGGGGGGATGCCTGGCTTCAGATCTGAATCCCTCATTCCCCAGGTGACCTCGGCCCTAAACACTCTGAGTTCCCCTGTTTGTCAATCGGCATGTCCCCTCACAAAGTGCCACAGCGTGGATCGACGGGGCAAGGGCCAGTCCCGTCAGGACCAGCAAATTCATGGGAACAGTACTGGTTAGGTGAGGTGTGCAGTTAAGGAGCCAGAGAAACTCGGATTCAAGTCCCACCCTTGCCACCTTGCGGTTGGGTCCCGTGGGAAAGTCACTTAACCACCTGGGCTTCAGTTTCATCATTTATCATAAATCTCAACAAACACAGGGTGTACAGTATGGGAAAACCCTGAGAACGCTATGCGGAGTAAAATAAGCCCGACACAAAGGGGCAAAGTTGCATACATCCACTTATGTGGAATACCTAGAAAAAGCAAATCCACGGACGCAGAAAGTCACTTAGAGGTTACCAGGGGTGGGGAGAAGGGAGGAGTGGGTAGCTTTTGCTCAATGGGAACAGAGTTCCTGATCGGGGTGATGACAAAAGTTTGGAAATGGAATGGAATTGATACCACTGAGCTGTACGCTTAAAGATGCGTAAAATGACAGATTTTATGTCACATTTATTTGCTCTCAAAACAATTGAAAATAATCATAGTAATAATAAAGGAGGTCAGTGATAGCTATGGAAGGGCCGAGCAGACAATGCCATGTGGCACAAGAGGTGGCCCAGGGCTCCGCAAGCACCCAGCTCTTGCGCTATCCCCGTGCTCCAGGCTGCCCCAGCCCCTGAGCCTCTCCCTCTTCACCCGACCCCTCGGGTAGCAACAAGCCCCTCGGGAGTCTCCTGTACAGGTGGACACTAACCCAAAAAGTGCCACTAAACGCAGTGCAAATTTTGCTGACATGACACTGCAGAGTGAAATGTAGCCTGGACACGATTTCAACTTCGTCTCTTGCCCGTTCTTTAGGGGCTGGAAGGTAAAATCAATCACAATTCATGTTGTTTGTTTCTTCCCCATGATTCCACACTCACTGTGGTGTTTAGATGCTACACAGCAAAAGATGAGTGATTCCCGCATTTCTTTGATCCCCTTGCTTTCTAGCATGCAAAGCTGGCATATTTCAAAATTCACCATAAATGCCGCTCCATCAAATTACGTCAAACGACAGGTTTTTTTTTCTACAGCCCTTGGTTTGCTACCTTGGAGAATATATTTCTCCCTTTCATTTTTAATTTCAAAGTCATTTTCATGCAGGAAGCCTTTACTGAATGCCACGCATTGAGCTGGGGGCTGCAGACAGAAGCAGTGCCGGGGTTTCCATGGTGGGGATTTCGCCAGTCGTAGGGCACCCTGACTTACTCAGGGATTTCAGTGATTTAGAGCCATGCAGCCTAGGGTTTAGAGAATGCCTTATCTGGTGCTCCAAATCAGATCACTCCCTGTGCCAATAAAGTGGCACCACACTCAGAAGCAACATTGGCCCAGGTGGGTCTCCGTCCGTCCCCCTCTGTTTCCTGCCTCCTGACACTTGCAGAAGCCTCCCTTTCCTGGGCTTGGCCATGACTTTCTCCTACTTACATTTGATCATTTGTGCATTCTTTCACTCATTGAACAGGTCCCCACTGTGTGCCACTCTGTGCTAGGCTCTGGGGATGTAAAATCAAAGCCGGTGTGAAGAATGCATCGAGGAACCACACATGCGTGGGGCAGGAAGATTTTGGTGCAGGCAGCCAGGTTCAGTTCGGAGAGAGAGGTAGCTCAGGGCTCCGGGGGGGCCCAGAGGAGAGCCCCGCAGCTGACCCAGAACTCAAAGGTAGATTCCAGAGTGAGAAGTTCCTGCAGGGGCAACAAGAGAGGAGGAGGGGAGGGGGACATGAGTGCTAGGCTCTGCTGTGGCTGGATACTCTATTTAGTGATCATGTCTGGTTGTGTCTAGTTTTTATAACCACCCTGTGAGGAAAGCATGTTTACCCCCATTGGAAATCTAAGGAAACTGATGCTCAGAAACATTAATCTGCTTTGTTGCAATTGGATGAGCCACCATTGCAGTCTCAGACAGCTGACGCCCCAGGGCTGCTGGTTTACTCTCACCGGTTGGAACTCTTTATAAAAAATAAGCACGCCCATGAAATTGCACCTGGTGGCTCTTTTATCCTGGCAGCCCTTCAGGAAAGAAAAAGTGGAGCTTTGCCTCCGGACACTCCGCTTTGGGGTTTATACAGACACACTACTGCATTTTGCTGCCTGGGGAAGGGAAGTCCCTTGAAAGAAGTGGGAGCACAGCTGGGGAGGGGGCTGGGTGGGTTTGCAGGCCTGGGCCTCTGCTCAGAATCTGCCCCACCCTCCAGGCCAGCACTCATTATAGTTGCCCCCCACGGAGCCACATCCCCAGAGGAGGCCTCACACATCGTGAACAACTTCCCAAACAAGCAAATGCTTCCAGGTTGCACAGAGACTGTGATTGCAGTGCTAATTTATGCAAGTAATTTCCATGCATCTTCAAATTCCATCCAACTTCATAAATGTACTCCAGTTGGAACGAGGAGGTTATTATGAATAATTATCACCACTCCTTTATTAGTAATAATTAGGTAAATTGGTTATTTATGCATCATTATTGTAACTATTAAGCATATTAAAAAGTAATTTAGTCAGTGTAAGGTTAGAGGGCTCAACTGTTGCTTCGTTAATAATAATTAGGCTGAGTTGTTAATGAATAGATTCATTACTTAGTTGTTTTCATTAGTGATAATTAAAACACTCATATTTGTTAACATGTAAAGCTATTGGCTAATTTGTCACTCATTAACAATTAGAATAATTGATTATTTAGATATTTTTATTAATTCAAAAAAAAAAGAAGAGAACTAACATTTGTGAAGACCTACTACATGCTGGCCTAGTTCCACACACCTTCCCTAATGCACACTACTATGAAATTAAGGAGACACCCCCCTTCCCAGCCCATCTGTTAGTGTAGGGAGACTAAGGCACTGAGATGAGGTCACTTCAGGTAACATGAGGCAACTTGAGGTTTGACCCAGTTCCTCGTAAACTAAAGTCATTTTATCCATCTCTTTATGCTGCCGTTACTCCCACTAGTAAAGATATCAGTACTCAAGTAGAATTGCTTTTAAAAGATTAGCCTTCTAATTTATAATCGTTAATCCAGTGTTAAAATAGACAGAATCAGAACAGAATTAAAATAGAACACACACATTCCTGCCCACCCATCTTTTTGCTCCCCGGAGAAATGAAATGACTGGAATTCTTCATTGAACAAATTTAACAAATACTATGGCAAACACAGTACATGACTGATGCTGGGCTGGGGACTGGGGAAGTGCAGAGACGATGGTGGTGCCATCTCTCACAGAGCTTGTGGTTGAGAAGAGATAGCTTGAACCCCATCCGAGGCTGGAATTCACACTTTTTGTGCTGGTATGGACAAAGGCATGT
>PVIY010007798.1:0-80251 GCA_004026745.1 Myrmecophaga tridactyla | reverse complement strand
TAGGAATTTTCTTTTGATTCAACATTTACATGCATTAAAATGCACAAATCTTAAGTGTATATTCAATTAATTTTTATTAACGTATATACTTGTACATTGCAAAGACCTATCAATAGGGCGGCTGCCGTGGCTCAGCAGGCAGAGCTCCGACCTGCCGTGCTGGAGGTCTGGAGTTAGATCCCTGGTGCCTCCTGCCCACATGCAAATTTAAAAAAAAAAAAAAAAAGACCTATCAATACATAAGACAATACCTCATCCCAGAAAATTCCATCATGCTCTCGCATTATAGTTTAGGTTGTCAGTATTAGAGTTTCATATGAATAGAAACCTACTCTTCTTTTAATGTGAATTATTTCTTTTAATACATTTTTTTGTGATTCATTTGTCATTGTGTCAGTACTATGTTCCTTTTTTCTTTCTTTTTTATTTTTTTGCATGGGCAGGCACCAGGAATTGAACCTGGGTCTCCGGCATTGCAGGCAAGAACTCTGCCACTGAGCCACCATCACACCCCTCTTGTGTTCCTTTTTATTGCTGTGTAGTATTCCATTGTATGAATGTAGCTGTTTGTTTATTCATTTTCCTATTGATGGGTACTTGGTCTGTGTGACAGTTTGAAACTGTATGTACCCTAGAAAATACGTTGTTAAAATTTAATCCATCCCAGTGGTTATGAACCCATTTTAAGTAGAACCTTTTGATGAGGTTATTTCAATTAAGGAGTGTACCATCTTAATCAGGATGGGTCTTAGTCCTACTACTAAGTCCTATACAAGAGAAAGAAATTCAGCCACGGAAGAAAAAAAAAGCCTCAGAAAGCAAGAAACTGAAATGGAACCCAGAAGAGAAGGAAGAGACCAGGAGATGCCACCATGTGTCTCTCCATGTGACAGAGGAGCCAAAGAGCACCAGCAGCCACCCTTGCACGCCAGTCTGGGAGGAAAGCATCACTCTTGATGATGCCTTGATTTGGACTTTGCTATTAGCCTCAAAACCGTGAGCTAATAAATTCCCATTGTTTAAGCCAATCCATTTCATGGTGTTTGCTTGAGCAGCCTAGGAAACTAAAACAGTCTGTTTCTGGTTTTGTATTATGAATAAAATTGCTATGAAAATTATTGTGCTAGTCTTTTCATGAACATATGGTTTTATTTCTCTTTGGAAAATATCTTGAGTGGTATTACTAGGTTATGAAGAGGTATATTTATTTTTCTTCAAAGTCACCAGAACTTTTGGCAAAACTGTTGCACCATTTTACATTCTACCTAAAATATATAGGAGTTCTAGTTATTCCACATTCAAGCCAATGATTTAGTGTTTTTAGCCTTTTAATTTTAGTCATTCTGATGGGTAGATAGTAGAAACACTTTGCAGTCTTAATTTATATTACTTCAGTGACTAGTAAATTGAACAGGTTGTCTTGTGAAATAATCAACTATCTTTATGGATATAGTGTATAAAACAAGTCATCAAAATCAAAAATAGCAAGAAAAAACAAATCCAGTATTTGTCCTTCTTTTATGTCAAATATATACAGATATATATATATATATATATATATATATATGGTGGATTTATTATTTTAAGTGCAATAAAATAAAATGTAAACAAGAGAATAAAAATCATAATTCTATTTTTGAATAATAAACTTAAAATATACTGAACAAAATTTCCTTGTGATACAGAGTTTGACAATTAAAAATGTTATATTCTATATCTCCTATCTTCCTTTTATTTTTAGAATTCTCTTGAATAAATTGCATGTCAATTTCAAAAGCCTGCTTCCTGAAAATGTTTCTGATAAAATGTCTGTGATCCCAAATGACTTCATTATAAATTAACTGTCAAATTACTGGGTAGTGTTAATATGAACACTAATGATTTCCTCTTATTGGTCTACTCGCAAAAGATCATTCAAGCTGCTGGAAAACTGCTTATTTACTTAAAGGAAGATGAAAAATGTAAAACCCATGAGAAAATTAAACAATACAGACATTTATATAATTTTCTGTCTACAAATTAAATGAGCAGACTAAAAATTCCAAATAGCATCTCACCTAATATTAAATAATCACATTGTTCCTTCTTTTAGATTATCCTTCTTTCTGAATTATTTTAGACAATGTCTCTACGTGGAAGTATCTTTTAGTGACAAAGATCGTGTTAATGCATTAGAAATAGCACTATTAATTTTATTTCTTGGGTTTCAAAGAGCTTTTTAGCCTCTACCTCAATTTTCACTAGTAAACAGTCCCTGCAAAGACATGTGCATATATAATAATGTGACTAATCTATGAAATCCGTTTAATTTAATTTGCTATTAGTTAAGGTTTTCCCTGTACCTAAATGATCATTTTTATATAATCTTAAACAAATGTATTGGTAAATATACGCCTGATTCAGAAACTATATCAGTTAATTTATTATGCATATATGTGTATGTGTATGCGTATACTGAGCATATATTTGTTAATTCATCCAGTCATCAAATGTTCACTTAACAACAACCTTAATAAATTAATAAATTATAGGAACAATGCACAAAAGTCTTAACTGTCTTATGGTTTGTGCAACATCAAATTAAAAAATGAAAATGCCAGGTCAGCTTCTCTGCCATTCTAACATCTAAATCTAATAGACAAACAGTTGATTTCTGTACTTCTGATACTGGTACCTCTGAACTAACTCTAATTGCTGTCCAGATTTTTTTTCTCACAGATCTTCAGTGCTCTAGACTAGTTAAGAGTATGGCAATCTGTATTTCGACATAAGCCCTAACTACGGCGAAAACATATGGACTATTTGGTTCAATTTCTTAAATGTCAGAATATTTTCACACCATCTGCCTCAGATGATCTAATATAGCCTATGAGATTAAAACTGGACTGTAAGCTTCTTAAGGGAAAAAGCTAATGTTTTCTTGGATTTTGTCCTAGTGAATTGCCATAATGCAAGAGAATTGAAGATATTCAGTAAATAGCTTCTTAAAAGAGTGAAAGAAGGATCTCTAAATTCCTCTCCAATTCTGAAATTTTGGCACACATAGGGAATTTTAACCAGAAATATTTCTATTTACATATTAACAATTTTAAAAATTTCATTGACCTTTTATTCATTCAAATAAGGTAAAATGGATAATCTCTTCAAAGTATAGCAATTATAATTTTATCTCATGTATGGATAGTTTTTTCACTACTTGAGGCATTCATATTTTAGTCAATAAATATGGATTCTGATACATAACAAAGTGCTGAAAGCCTTTGGAAGTTAGGATTTCTTAAATTATAAAAAATCTTGCACTTTTTATTGAGGATTTTATTTCTAGGTATTTTTTACTAATTGTCCATATGATTCTATTCTCTTCTTCCTATTTTATATGTGAATAATTTCTTTTTCTTAAATATACATGAATTTAAGAAAATATATATATTGGCGAGTAAGACAGCTGGTACATTTTCCCTACAAATTACAATTAAATATCATCTTATACTTTTCCTGTTATGTTCTTAATACTATTACATATGTTGGTAACAGAACACTTTCTCCTCACTGAACCTCATAATTGGTAATTGAGAAATAGTCTTATTCAGCAAATTTAATATTATTCAAAATGTGGTACCCAGAATTTCTACTATAGGATCAACCAAGTATTCATTAAAAGTGAGGATTCTGGGCTCCCATTCAGAACTGATAAATCAGCATCTTATGAAATTTATCAAGGGCAAGTCTAGGAATAAAATTTAGACCTCTTAACCCTTGGTACTATGTTTTATCCTTTCCACTTGATGTAAACTATCCATATTTTAAGGTCCAAATTTTAAAACTTGTCACTTTCATTGTCGTTTATTAATACAAAAGCATTATACAGTATAGATATGATCATAACATTTCTGAATTTACACATGTTGATTGAACATTTGTCACTCTCTCAAATATAACACAATCCCTCCCAGGACTAGATGTGGATGCAAGGATATTCCAAATACCCATACTGAAACTTTTGATTTTTTTTTTTAACTGGGTGAAATAGTTTTTTTTTTAATATCTGATTTCTTGTGATTTTACTAATTTGTGGTAGATTGAATCATGCATACACAAAGAAAAATTTAAATATAAACCCTCAGTCTTCTGTGAATAAGCTCATTTGCAAATAGGATTTTTGAAGATGTTATTAAGATGAGGCCAAAAGGAATGAGAGTGGGCCTTAATCTGGAATGACTAGAGTCCTTTTAAGCACAGGAAATTTAAAGATGGAAGTATAAGCCAGAGGAGACAGAGACAGACTGCTATTTGTCAGAGGTACATAATGCTTGCCATCAAGCCAAAACTGTGAAATTCAGGAATGGCCTGGCCTGCTAATGCCTTGACTTTGGACTTCTAACCTCCAAACTATGAGATAAAAATCCCTGTTGTTTAAGCCAACCAGTCTGTGGATTCAGTTGTAACAGTGCTGATAAACTAGGACAATAACCTTCTTTCCACTCTTCCAGTTCATTATCTAGGGCAAAATGAAAAAATTCATTCGAATTGTTCGTATTATTATGCATTTGAGACATGAGATTTCCCAAATATTTAGGTAATATTAGTATAAAATTGAAGACCAAAAACCAAACAGTATTTTTTTAGAAGAAGAAGAAAGAAAAATGTTTCAGCAAATAAGACACTGAGTGAAGTTACATTTTGAAATGGCTTCTTATTTTTAAAATGAACATTGATGTTAATTTTTTTTATTTTTAAAAATATGAATGATGATCACCTTAAATCAGATGCTATGCCTAAAGGGGAAAAATCAAGTGTTTTTGACAGACTGTTTTTGTGAACAACATTGAAATTTCACCATTAACAACTGAATTAGTCGAAAATTCAGATTACAAAATTGGAATGATATACAAAAAATGAGAAATAAACTAAAATCTATATTTAAATGATTTATGGAATACATATTTTTCCCTGGCCTGTATTTTTATCTAACAAATAAATATTGTATTCTGCTCGGAATCATGTAACATTTTCGCTATATTGAATTACCTTGTTTCATATCATTTGTTCATGTTTTTCCCAAAGTGTTTGATCTCGATGTATAAATATTCAAAGAAACATAAGTCCTGAAATCCTATGTATTCTATTAGAAATATACTCCTAGTAAATCTGTTATAATTCTTTAATAAATTTTTATATCATACAGGGCTGAGTAATATGGATGGTAAACTGGATATATTGTAATTACATCAAGGTACAAAATGTATAGTCAACACAAAATGAGCATTATTCAGGAAGATATATACATAAAATTAAAGTAGCACAGCACCTACAATGGATAAAATAAGTCCTGGAACACAGAACATACTTAGCAAATGTTTTCTTTAGCTTATTTAATCTATTTTGTCCAAGGTACTGTGGAAGTACTTAAATCCAGTTACATTCCAAAAAACTAAATAATTTTCACCATAGTACTGTAAATGAGTGGGAAAACTGAAGATGGAGTTACAAAAAATTCTAGATCTGATATCAGAATGAGAAAGCAAACCCAAGTAGACTCCAAAAAATATGCTTTATCCATAAAAATTACAGCCCCTCTCTTTAAGGGCTGGGTAATGCAAATGGTATTTTTGTAACCTTATAATTGAATATAAACACTCCATCGCATAACAGTTCAGGCCATAAATATCTAGAAAAAGCATCATCCAGAATAATTACTTTCCTACATGTTTTTTAAACACCATTCAAATATTGTAAAACTATGAATATTACACAAATGGGTTGATTTCAATATGTACACCTGCCTGACACTGCCTTTCTCCAGCTGATCCTTTAACTTAAGGGAATCTTTTCTACTGACTCAAAAATGAAAGTTTTAAAGCTAACTAATATCCAAAGTTCAGATCCACTGGGCTTCCCATATTGATCTTGATCTATTTTCTACTGAATCTTTTTTCCAAAATTTTAAAATCTTGTTCCATACCCTCTGGATCCAGCTAGATTCTACACTTTTTTCCCCCAATGTTCTGTTTTTTTTTTTTCTTATTGTTTATGGATTAGTCTTAAACAAAACCAGCATCTCCCCTTTATGTTAAGTGTGTCTTTCATACTCTCATTCTCTATGAAAAAACTTCAGCCAAATTTTATGTTTTGGTCACCCCCATCACTGCTTGTAACCTCTGTCAAATAGAAGAATGATAATAATAATGCATCATCCATCTGTTGCTATAGGTACATACAGCTATTAATAGTACTTAGCTACATAAATACTTCTGCCAGCATTTTTCTGGTTTTCACACATTGACCAGAGAACTAACTACAGACACTTGAATTCAAATCACTACATTTTATTAAGTCCTTTTTACATTCCAAACAGCATAGTGAACAGAAGATGTATATGATATGGTATGCCATAGAGAATGTCACCGTAATATGATCTCATTTACAATTATATAACATGACATAATGGAAGAAAAAATGAAGTGCCATGGAACTCCCACTCTGAATTATCCTGGGGGTAGATTTTAGAACCACCTCTGAAAAAGACTATATTTCCTTTTACCTATATTTAGTCTACATTTTTCTCAGAATTGTTTTTAACAGTTTTCTCCTTTTATTGTTAAATTGGAAGCATCTTGTGAAAAGAGACCTACCTAATCTTCTTCGACATTATAACTCCAGGGCTTAGAATAGTGTCTAACAAATGTTAGGTTCTCAAAAAGGACTAACAAGGGTGGCTGCCGTGGCTCAGCAGGCAAAGCTCTGACCTGCCGTGCTGGAGGTCTGGAGTTCGATCCCTGGTGCCTCCTGCCCATATGCAAATTTTAAAAAAAAAAAACAAGAACACATTAAAAAGGACTAACAATGTGTGACTGAATTGAAGGTTCAATTGAAGGTGTATGTATGGTAATGAAACTTCCAAATGGCATTTCTAGAATAACAGTTGTTAGTAAATTATATTGAAATCACTGTGTTAAGTTAGTTACTATTTTACTACAACAAATTGATAGTTACTGTCAAAGTACAACACTCTTGATCAATAAAAATACTTATCAAATCCGTCCGATGCATATACATTTCCATCAATTAAATCTCCTCAAACTGTTTTCACTGACAGGCAAATAATGACCCTCCTTCAATGTTTCCCACAAGTGGGCCATAATTAAAGGTCACACAACTGTATCTATTGTTCAGTCATTAAAATTCATTGCACTGAATCAGCACCTTCAAAAGATCCTAATTAATGTGCAGTGGTAATTATTAAAAAGTGAGTAGTATTACACAGAAGTCTTTCATGAACTCTAGACTGCTTAGGTAAGGAAGACACATATAGTATTCATAAGAAATGCTGTCATCTGAATTTGGGGTTTATTTCAGTACATTTTCACAAGAAAGGCAATTTCATCATTATATATTATAAAACAGTACTTTTCCACGGTTAGCCAACTCTTAACCTATGATTTGTAAATTATAAATCATACCATTGCCAATGATGATACATTAGTTTACCCAACAAGACAGTGTTTATTTTTTCAAGTTTAATACGAAAGTATTGGGAATCATAAAGTATATTATCAATGGTCTTTAACATTCATAGCTTCTATGAAGTTGGGTCTTATAGTATAAATTTATTACAACGGAAATTCCTACGATATGTTGTTCACAGGAAACTGATTCGCGTTCCATTAACACAGATCTATGAGAAATGGAAATAAAGATTCATAGATAATGACAGCACTTTTTAACTAAAGTTTGCGTGTTTGCAGATATTTCCCCTAAGGTTTTCTCATGATTAATACTAGGTAACAGGCTATTCAGGTTCACTTTTTTTTTTGTTAAGGAGCAACACTTATCTAAACAATGAAAAACTAACAGATATATATTCTTAAGTTAATTGTCATGTCAGTGTTATGGAGTTCATGCAAGGTACTATACAGTTTTTTAAAATACAAACAGGTAAATCCGTTTTATGGCATGAATTTTTGCAGCTGTTTTGTTAATTTTCTTTTGGAAAATACTGAAAACTTAAAAAAATACACTTATGATTTTTGTCTATTCTTATGTCTGTATTTCAGAAATATAGAATTTCTATAGAATTATAGAAATACAGAATTCAGAAAAACAACATCATATTTTAAGTGTTTCAGGGCTTTTGAATATATATATATACACATATATTCATTTTTAAGTTAAATTTTTGTTTCTTCTTTTAGACATTTTCAGTGTTTTCCTATATAAAATATTGTGATAAAATACCATGTATCTTTCTACTTTTAATAATTAAATGGTCAAAATGCTTTTGAATTTTGCATTTGAACACATTTCCTGTTCAGTTAATACTTCCAAAATGGAAGGTAAACATTAAACACAATATTACAAATTATTAAACAAAATATTACATGAAAAAGTTCTCATTACAATTTTGGTTATGTCCATAAAGGCAAACTATCTATTGCTATAAGATTGTATAATAAGGTAATATAACCTGGTCTAAGGAGTTGGATGTCCCTTGAGTTTGATCCTGAAGGATTTACAAGCATGAGACAGACAAAAAAAATGCTTCTTAACTGAAATTAAGAGCATTCCAGGCAGAGGGAGTAGCAGGTATGCATCAGTAAAATATAAGTTAACAAGTTACTTGGCTTGAATGAGCAACTGAATTAAGTACAGATTATTTGGAATATAATGACTGAATGGATGAGAGTTTGAAGATGAAGCTTTAGAGGTAGTTAGTGGATTCCATTTAACCAGTTGGGTAAATTTCAATATCCACTAAAGCAATAGGATGCTGCTAACTGTCATGATCTGTTTTAGTTTCCTAGGCTGCTTAAAGTGGATACCATGAAACGGGTTGACTTCAAATGATGGGAATGTATTCACTTATAGTTTGAAGCCATGCATGAGCACAAATCAAAGCATCATCAAGGTCAGGTTTTCTTTCCAAACACCAGCTTCTGGAGATCCTTGGCTCCTCTACCACATGGCAAGGCAAGTGGCCACATCTGTTGGTCTGTCCTTTCTCTTTCCAGTTTCATTGCTTTCAACTTTTTGCTCTTGTGGCTTTCTCTCTCTTTGTATGAATTTAATTGTTTTATAAAGGATTCAAGTAAAATGATTAAAACTCATTCAGTTGAAGTGTGTCACAGCTTAACTGATGTAGAACCAAAAAGTTCTACTTACAATGGGTTTACACCCACAGAAATGGATTAAAATTAAGAACATTTTTCTAGGGTACATACAGCTTCAGAGCATCACATTCCTAGTACATGATCAGATTTGCATTTTAAAAAACTTCCTCTGGATGCAGTATGAATAATAGATTGGAGATGACAGCAAAAGGAATCAGGAAGCCATTGCAAATGTCCACGTGAGACTTGATGGTGATCAGATTAAGAATTATGGTGGTGATTGAGGGAAGTGGAAAGAGACAAGAAATATTTAAGAGCTGCCATTTGGTATAATCAAAATACTCATCTTTGATCCAGGGATTCTTTAAAGACAAGATTTATCATATATATTTTTCTACTTCTATAGATATTCCAAGACTTTTATTTCTTTTCACTATCTGAAAGGACCAAATACCCAGGTTTTCAACCTTCATTTTTCCTTTTATTTTCTGATTTCTTCAATTAGACTATCTAGAATAATGGCATATTAAATGATTGGCTTTTGCAGAATTTAAAAATTGTTCACACAACATTTTGATCTCTATACTGGTGTATATAACTATGATCCCTTTTATTATAGGTCATTCATCAATATATTCCATCCAATTGGCAAGTCTTACAAACAGCATAACACAATTTTTGTTGCTCAAGCAAAAATTGTCTTCCAGTTACTGCTAGGGAAATATTTTTATTCTCTTTCCATATTCTTCCTTTCAATATTAACTTCCTTATTATTCCTTGTCTATAGGTTGCTCAGCTTCTTTCTTCTTGAATGAATGGAGGAGTCAAATATCTTGCTTAGTTGTTAGGGTTTGATCAGATAAGTAAAGCAATTCTCAGTAACACAGATTAAGAGTGTGTTTGTGTAAGGTTTCGACCTTACTCTATCGTGAGGACAGTTTAAATAAACTGTTTAAGACTACTGATTCTGTCTTTGGTGGTGGGCCTGAAGTCAGCACGGTAGACAGTTGGGAAGGAAAGATAGATGTGAAAATGGAGAGAGCAAGGAGGAACTCAGAGCCTTGAGGATGAAATGGAACCCCCAGGACAATTTAAAATCTATTGTCTGTTGCTCAACCCCTCCAACCTACAACTTCCATGAGAAGAGTAACTCAAGGGAGAAACTGGAAAATTTCATCATGGAACTGCTCAGCCACTAGGCCCAGAATTCAGAGACACTGAAAGAGGAGTCTCACCTGATGTCACCAGAGCTGCCAGCCCAGCTACTAACCCATAATGATGAAGTGACTTGACATATCAATGACCATGTGCATGGTTTGCTGCACCACCCAACCTGACACTAACTGTCCAAGCCTATACATGGCTGCAGTTTAATTTCTCCTTCCAAATCTTGCCCAGATTTTTCTTACGCTTCTGGGAAGCATAATTCCATTTTAGCTAAATTAGCACAGTACAAATCACCACATTACTTCTGCATTAAAGGTATGAATATTTTTGGTTCTCAAACCTGACAATCTTCTGAGTTAAAAAATAATGGCGTTCATTTTAATCTCAAGAGCTATACATTATGAAAAAATGTTTGAATAGGCTGAATAGCAATACAGAGACTATAATGTGTTATATTTTCTAATTGCTTTACAAAAATATTGCAGTATAGGTAGAGCAATATTATGATTAATAATATGGACAAGAATAAAATCTGTAGGGTTCTCAACTACTACGGCACTGAATGTGAACAAAGATTTTAAAAAATCACACCATACAATGAGTTCTATATTTGCTTAATAAGTTGATAATACTCATTGTTTTCACAAAGAACTAAAATAATAAATCATCTTCAAGTACTCAGCATTTCAAACTATGTGTGATGTGTGTCACAGAAGGTATTATCCCATGTTTCAGATTAACAAATTAAGCTCAGAACTCTCAGTTACTTGGCCATGGTCAATTATCTGATATATGCAGTAAAATCTAAGCTCAAGACCATCTATCTTTTGATGCTGAGCAGAGTGAACTGTACTTTCAACTATAATACAGACACACACACACAATCACACATTTAAACATTTATCTCTCTGCCTTGTGATTCAAGTTATAAATTAAGCCCATATGTTTACCTAATTTCCTCCCAAAGATACTATTAAAATTATAGCAATGAGATTTTAAAGGTACAAAAGCACAACAATGAGGAGAATAGGAGATGGATCATTAGAAGATGAAAGATTTTGAATCTTTTCTAGAATATGAATGTAGATGGAGTTACAGTGACTAAAGAAGCAAAGTGAAGATTCCACAAATTAGAATGAATACAGAAAGGTTAAAACCAAGGAGGGAATTTTTTTTTTTCCTGTAAGAATTCTGGATATGTTCTGAAATTCAGTGCAGTCTAGGATGCAAGGAAGGCTAATATATAGTACTAAAAACTGGGGGATTAATTGCAATGGTGCTCAGGAGTCTCTTGACAACATGCTCTACACCTAAATCCACAACTGTATTTCAATCAACTGCAGAAGAAAATACCCAACAACTAATCATTAACTCAGGTAAACAAACACAAAAACAAAGTGAGTTATTTTCTAAAGAAATTCAGTTAAGTACCTAGGAAGCAGAGTAGTTCATTGGAGAGTGTTTCAAACAAAGGCATTCCTAATTATGTTCTTTTGACAAACAACAACATAATGGCTTGTTCACTGTTAACTTACCACAGATCAGTGTTTGCAGATAAATAAGCCCTCCTGTGTACACTGAGTGTTATAAGCCTTCCCACTGATTTATTTTAAATAAAAACAGAAACCATGAATCAACAGACATTTGATAAAGGTCTAAAGAGTAAAACTAATGGTAAAGATAAACAAATAGAAAACAAAACCAAGGTTCTATGAACATAGGAAAGTTTAAATATAACATCATGCTGGAAAAAGATAAAAGATATTATACCCATAAACTAAAAACAGGTTGATATTAAAAGGGATATGAAACCAAGAATTAAAAAAGACATCTTAGAAATACTTAATGTTTATTGAAATATGAACATACATACAAAACAGTGCGCAAATCAAATATTGTACAGCTCAATAACTTTTTTTTAGAAGTTCACTTAGTTTATTTCCCTATATTAGTTAGAAACTGTTTTAGATAGTAAGCTGCTGGAATATAATATACCAGAAACAGAATGGCCTTTAAAAAGGGGAATTAATTTATTAAGTTATTAGTTTACAGTTCTAAGCTGTGAAAATGTCCAAATTAAGACATGGCTATAAAAATGTCCCATCTAAGGCATCCAGGGAAAGATACCTTGGTTTAAGAAGGCCAATGATGTTCAAGGTTTGTCTCTCAGCTGGAAAGGCACATGGCGAGATCTGCTAGCTTTCTCTCTAGACCTCTTCAATGGCTTCCCTGGGGGCTCTGTCCTTTCTGATGGCTCTGTCCATTCTGGTGGATCTTAGCTTTTTCCAAATGGTTCCCTCTTAAAGGCTCCAGTAAGCAACCCCACTTTCAATGGGTGGAGACACATCTCCATGGAAACCATCTTCTCAAAATTACCATCCATGATTGGGTGGGTCACATCTCCATAGAAACAATAAAAAATATTCTATCCAACAATAATGAATTTGGATTAAATAACTTGGCTTTTCTGGGGTACACAACAGATTCAAACCAGCACAGGAACCTTCTGTAAATGTGTGAGGATTTGTGCGTAAGTTCAATATTCGCAACTTGTGAGGTTAGGGAACTAAGTTTCAAGCAAAGCATTAAAAAAATGCAGGCCCAGGAGCATGATTTGGATTATTCATGGCTCCAGGGCAAAAATGGAAATCAGGTGGGTTGCCATGTCTTCTGGCCAAGGTCCCAGAACATGCACATCATTCACAGAAGGAGGGAAGATGGAGATATGTTGGTGGGGATGTGTAACCTAATATATGGCTTAATTTTGGAAACATTCAGAAGGATCATTTATAGAGTATTACATGCCATGCTAAAGCCCATTCCAATTGCAAGATGGTGTATCAGACTCTTTAACAGACAAACCCATGCTAACCCTTTTCAGAATCTGAAGGTACTCTTGGTATCAGACCAACAGCAGACCTTCCTGAAAGTCTGGTCTGAGATTCTCAAGACCGGAAAGCAGCCTCCATGAAGCTGCACCATTCAAGTGCCCGTAACAGAGGTATCTGGAAAGTATGTGTGTTGTTATTGCCCCAAGGAGGTCCTTAGCTATTTGGCCTTATGTTCTAAGTCTCAGTATTAATTGGTTAAACTTATCCATTTTTCTAAGAAAAGAAAAGTACTACGTGCAGAATTGGGCTGTTCTTGTTTCTAATGGTTTGCAGGGGTGAGACTGTTAAACATTTCTTCAAGGTCCATATCATAACTTTTCCCTTTTGTCTGTAATATGTAGCACTGTGTTTGGACAGAGTGGTACGTACTAGCTTGAAAGCACATCTGTCTTTTTAATGGAGGGCTAAATTTAGTCTCCCTTCAGTGTACACTTTCTTCCATTCTTGCAGATACTTCTTTTGGGGTATTTGATGTGGTGGTGACAGACACCTCGTGCATATCCTTGGTGCTTAAGTGTGCTGAAGCATTACAGCTGCCTGTGGGGTTACAAGAGTGGGTGATATAATGCCTCTAGGTTGGGGAGAAAATTGGATTCAAGAAGCATCCAAAATATGCACACTACTGTGTTTCTCACTAAAAAGATTTGGTCTTAGTGTTTTATTCCCAGCTGTTGTGAAGATTGTGTTAACCAGATTTTAAATGTCTTCTGTATAACTCAATTCCTTGCATGAGTTTTGTACATAGTCTTATTTGCTGGACCTTTATGATAAAAGTAAGTGTTGACTCTCTTTGGTTGTAATAACTGGGATTTCTTTGGCCATTCCACTGAGCATAACTTAAGAACACATGGCAAGTGGAGTACCTTCTCTGAGATTTTTAATGGCTTGCTCACTTTGGGAGGATAGCTAGCCAAGGATAATAAAGAAATTAGGAATTGATTTTAAAACTTTCTGCTATAATTCATCATTGAAAGGTTATCCTGGGCTGTCTAAAATTCTGTACTTCCTAATAGTTGTGCCAAAAGTTGAGTGGAATTGAGGACAGCTCTAAATTTCCTGACAGTTTTTTAAAAATATCTCTTTATAGAGTCGAGTGCACTGGCAGCTGAACTGTGAGTACTCCCAGTTCTCAGTGCCGAAGGGGAAAAGTATTAATTGCTGTAAATGGGCAACAACACAAGCTCAGTGGGATGACTGAGAAGTCAAGGTTAAACCTGAGACACACATGCAGGAACACTTGGACATGTTAAAAGCTCTAGCTGGAGATCCAGTATATATTTTAAATTGTTGTTGCTGTTGTTGTTGTTGCCACAATTCCTGGAAGCTATTCCTTCCCTAATGCTAACATAACCCCTACTCACGTCCTCTCAATCTCTAAGGTACAGGGATCAGCAATTTTTTAAAGGCCAAAGGCTAAATATTCTAGGCTCTGTGAACCATTTGTTGTCACAATACTCACCTTTGCTATGGTAGCATAAAAGCAGTCATAGGCAGTATGTAAACAAATAAGTGTGGCTGGGTTCCAATTAAACTTTATTTAAAGAAACAGGAAACAGGCTGTAGTTTGCATGACCCCTGTTCCAGAGGCAGCAGCTGAAGAAATAAGAATACAGTAGCATGTGGTAAAAGATGTAGAGAAGAGAACTAGATTCAGTGACTACAATCTGAAGCCTGTACATTGCAATGCTTTAATGTTTGGAGGGGGATGTTCAGTGATTGTGTATTTGCTTTACACTGATATGAACATTAATTGTCACCACTGATGGTTGGGCCATATAAGGAGAACTGCAACTCCTGGTGTTCTTCTAAAATGGAATAATTGGACTGGAAATTTTCTGTATTTGAAATCTGACAATTTAACCTCAGTTTTTTTTTTCTTAAGGACCTTTTTCTTTGAAAACAAAAATACTTAAATATATCATCATTAGCTAGAACTGCCCTTCAGCCTGAAACAATATAATTGGAATTTATTGGCAACACGCCTTAGATTTACAGTTGATAGTCTGTGTAGTAGGTATAAATTGCTTGCTGTGGGAAGAGAGGAAAGCTGTTTCCTTTCTGGTTGGTGATAACATCCAGCATTTTCTCTACTTATAAGCAATTACTTTTTTACATATGAGCTGCAAAATATTTAGCTTTCTGATCTGTACTGTTTACTCTCTATGTTCTGCAGTTTGAACAGCATCTAAGTTCATAGTAGATGCTCAATAAATGACTGTTAAATAAATGAGTTTATCTTACAAATGTACCAAACATAAAGCCATCAGAGCCCTTGAATAGCCAGCAGGGCAAGAGTTGATGCAACTCATTCTCCTTAGCAGATGAGTTAAAAACTGACCTAAAGTATGTAGACCCCTTCCTCATGGGAATTATGGAAATGATTTGTCCTCCTGAGTATTCAATAATTGCTTCTAGCAGAAAAAGTAGAGCCTTCTCACTAAGCTGTAGACATTGGTGAGTGGCTAAGAGAATGGGATATTGATTTCAAATCTTCTTTTACAGACTTGAGAACATGGTGCTATTGACTGTTTTACTTTGTAGACCAGAAAATTTCACATCCACAAACTGTCCAGAGTTCCACAAGCCTGAGTATAATATTCATTATAATCTACTTGTAACAATAATTGAGCCAAATCAGAGTTGATCTGATGATTTTGAACACTGGAGAGACTCTTGAACAGGCTGGAGTTAAAGCCCTTCATAAGAATTCTCAGCTGTGTGGCCCCATGCTCATCCAATGGGCCCAGGTTCTGATGATCGGGGAACAAAAGCTGTGACAGAGATCTAAGATTTCATTCACAGGTTTCAACAAGATAAAGGACCGATCCAGGAAACCGCTCGGGAAGTGGTCATGAGCCAATCAGATGCTTTCAAAGTCTACAGTTGGAATCGATTTGGTGAAGCAGCTGTGAAAGTTGAGATTCCAGCACATCTACTGGAGACACTACTGGAGGTTATCCACCAAGAAGGCCATGTAATTTCTTCAGCACCAGTTGACTACATCCATCTGATTGGACTTGAGATGCTTCTGCTGCATCTATAGGACCTAGAAGTGCTGCAGTTCAGCTTGTACCCAGCACACACCCAGTATGTACTTGAAACTGACACTGTAGATATCCAAGACAGTAGGAGTGAAGAGAATTTGGAGTAGCCCCTGCTCTTTGAAGGAAAGACCTAGGACTGCCCATCCAGATGCAGGGCTCTTAGGGGAGAAGTTTCCCAAGAAGCCCATTCTCCTGCCTGACCAGCATCGTTATGCTCCTTTACAGGATACTCAACTGCCAAGTGCAACAGAAGGAGAAGTGTCATCATCTAGGAGTACTTTGCGTGCTGACTGATAAAAGGCCATACTCACGCCATGCTCAGTACCGCAGTGGGAGGTGCTTTTAACATGTGTTGAGCCATGTGGATGAAGGTCGAAAACAGGGATCCAATCCCTGATCTTCAGCTGACCCAGTAATTCAGCATTTTCTACATCAGCTTCCGGAGATGCTCAACCCCAGTGCTGAAAATCCACCATGCTGAAGAGCCACTGCTGCTTGAGGCAAGGCTGCTTGAAGCATCCTCCTGGTTTTTCATAATGGACCATTTTCTAGTCAGGTTCACATTTTGATTCTCAAAATTTGGGCAGATTCTGCAACAAACAGGATTTTTTTTTCAGCATCCCTCACTGGAATGTAGGATGGCAAAATTTCTACATGAAGAGAAAACTGCTTTAGAGATGGAGCCAACATATTGTCTTCCTCAATCATGCACAAGTCCTGAAGTTATCTCAATTGTTTTCCTATCATTCCCCGAACGCCCAGAGCCTCCTCATCTTCCTCTGGCTGAGCAGAGACATTATCAGATGATGGACGCTGTTTGATAAAGAACTCTTCCATTCTCGTCCAAGAGTGTCCATGCAGCATCCAGGCTGAGAGCTCCTTGTATGTGACCCCATGACACACAGGCAGGATCTTTTCTAGTGCACTTCACTAGAAGGAAGCAAACCACCACGACCAACCCTACTCCCACCCTCCACCCCCATCCCCCTCCTGGGACAACTGTTTGTAGTCTGTTTCCAGGAGTGGGAAACATGAATCTTTTGTCTTTTGATCTGCTTTACTGCAACCACCGTAGAGGGAAACAAGACCTGGAACTGATCTCAGGGGCAATTAACATGTAATATGAGGATGGGGATCGGCCAAGAACACTTATTCCAAATCGAGCAGTGGTAAAAAGACAGCAACACGATTCCCATGTCTGTGCAGAAGACCCTCAAGTCAACTTCATGCATCCGCCTGGCCCAGCTGAGATCTGTGGCGACCCTGTCGCTGCGCATGGCACGTGTAGTGCTCAGTGAATTCGGTGAAGTGAAGACAGTCTGTGCTGAGACCGCAGAGTCGATTCAAGATGCTGTATTCTCTGGGATGGAGACACAAGAAGTCCTCAATGCATTTTCCGCCTATACACCTGAAACTGTGCAAAATTCTACGGGAGAAAAGCAAAACACGGATTCAGTTTTCAAAGACTTGAAGGCCACTTCCCTTGATCCGGGTGAAAAGAGACCCCAGTACCTGCTCAGAGCCTACAGCAATTCGTGGATCGTTCCCCACGGCAGGTCGCTCTCTCCTCAGGGCTCTCTAGCTGACCGTGAAGGCGAAGCTCGCTCCTCAGGCACCCAGGCTCCTGGAACAAGCCGTTCCTCCAAATCAACCCCGCCCAGACACCTGCTGCAGATGGAGCAATCTGGAAGCTGGGAAGGCGTCAGCGCCCCCGAAACCGCAGGAATCTCGGAAGTACCTCGGTAACTTTAACGAAGTGAGAACATTCATTTAATGTAGTAAGGATCAAAAGATCCCTCCTCCCAGCAAAAACAATTGCCATGCTGATTAGATCTGCCCATTATATATTTATGTATTTACCTGGACTCATCCAGTATAAATTCTTTTGTGCTTCATCTTCTGTGCAACATTTTGTTTGGGTTTTGTGTGTTTGTGTCCATGTTATTTTGCATAGTGATAGTTTTGTTCACTTTCATTTCTGCATAGTATTCCACCTAGGGATATATGAGAATTATATTTACATATTTTACTATTCGACTCATTTCCTTTAGGGTGCTATTATGAATAGTGCTGCTTTCAACACGTTGGAACTGAGTTTTCAGTGTACACATATACAGGTTTCTGTTACATTTGTACCTGAGGGAAAATTTCCTGCTTGAAAGGGATGCAGATGTTCAAGTTTGCTAGATACTGCCAACCTGTTTAACAAAATGTTTTTGAAGATTTGTTCTCCCACCGGTCTTCGTTCCACATCCTTGTCAACACTGGGTGTCAGTCTTTTACATTTCAGCATTTCAACCGGGAGAACAGTAGGAATACACGAGGAATTTAGTTTACATGTACTTGATGACAAATGAAGTTTAGCACTATTTAAAATGTTTATTGGCCATTTTGATAGCCTCTTTTGTAAGGTGTCTATTCAAGTTTTTTTCTGCCATCTTTCTTTTGACCTTTCTGTTTTTGGAAAGTTTTGTAGAAGTCCTATAACTATACTGGATATGAGTTCCTTGTTGGTTATAAGTATTGTAACATTTCATTATTTTTCCATGTAAATATCTTGATATTGCAGCACCATTTGTTGAATTTTTGTTTCTTTGTTTTTTGTTTGTTTGTTTTGCTTGTTTGTTTGTTTTTGGGGAAGTGCATAGGCCAGGAATTGAACCTGGGTCTCCCACATGGCAGGTGAGAATTCTACCACTGAGCTACCCTTGTACCCCTAGCTCTTAACTTTTAATGTTGGTCATTTTATCAATTTTCTCCTTTTGGTCAGTATTTCTTGTGCATGTTGTTAAAGAAGTATCTTGAAGTCATTAAGATATGCTTCTTTGTTTTCTTGTGGAAAAAGTACAGTTTTTTTTATCCCATTTTGATACAAAATACATTTAAAACTGATTTTTCCATACAATATGAAGTAGGGTCAAGATATTTTTCACATGAATATCCAGTATTTTCAGTGACATTTGTCATTAAAAGCAAAAACATCTTTTTTTCCATCGTGCTATAGTGCCACATTTTCCTACACAGAGCGCCCATGTATGTGTGGGCCTCTGAGCAGACTCTCAATTCCGGTTAACTGCCCTACTCCTGTGTTGGTATGAGACTATATTCATTACTGTAGATTTATAATAAATATGAATATCTGATACTATGAATATATCAGGTTTATTTTTCAAGATTTACTTAGCTATTCAGATTTTGCTATTTTAAAATGTAACTTCTAGAATGTCTTTTGCATATCAGTAGAAGGTTTGGAAGATAAAAACGAGCAAATGTGCTAGAATTTAAAAGTGATGACAAAAAAATAGCAAGAAAAAGAAGAGACATAGGATATCAAAACAGAAGTTACAAATACCCCAAAATAGAAGCCTTACCTTTAGAGCTATCAATAAACACCAAGTCTGCCACTCAGAATTGCTATTCTAATTACCTGAGATTGCAAGTAACATTAAAAATATAAGTGGTAGCTCATCCTCCCATGGATGAAGGCAAGAAATATATAACAAAAGGCATTTGATTCAGATGAAAAAAAAATTTTGTTTAAAAACCTTAAGTATCTCATCACTTAAATCAGTTAAGTTCTGCAATATTTTAACAAATGGGATTTCATTTCATTAAAAACTGTGTTTCTTGTAATGTACTATATTTACATTAGTAATTTACTATATTATTTACCTGAAATATATCAATTACATGAAGAAAAAAGTTGTTAGGTTATACATTTAACATGTCCAGAAAAAATAGACTCAATTGATGAATACTTTAGCCCAAATTCCAAATATATTAAATTATGCAAGGAAAATTAAGTGAGCTTAACTTTAGTAAGCAAAATTTTTTCTTTAATTTTGATTTTTATGTGGTTTCTATTTTTCCTTTATCTTTCTTTTCATTGTAGACCTCATATGTTACTGACAATGCTTTATTAAAATATGTTTGAAAGTTCATACTGATACCATAATTATGTTAAAGAATTAGTGAATCTATGAATATTTTCAAGGTTCATTCTGGTTGTCTGGGTTGAAGCCATGGGGCTTCATTTCGAATTATGCCCTTGTCAAGAATCCTGGAGTATTTGATTTGGGGTGTGATTATAACAGTTTTTCAATTAATGTGTACTAGTTTCATGGTATAACTCTCTCTAGCCAATGTTAACACTTTCAACCTCATTAAGATATAATGTTATATAAGAGACTATTGTTAGCCCTAATGTTAATTCTCTGTTCTCAAGTAATTGAACTTAATAGCAGTGACACAGAAAGAATTACTGATTTAATTTAGGTTATTTCTCAGTGAACATTTTAAGCTAAGTAAACTACCGTGAACTGACCTAGGATAAGTACAAATAATATTATATTAAAATAAGAAATCATTTATGTGGAAAACATTGATGTTATAGTTCAAATCATAAGGATGCTCCTAAATGTGATTTTTCACAATTACTGTGACTAAACTCTATGTTCAGACTGCTTTAAGTGTAAAATTTTTGAAGTCAGCTCTTATAATTCACCTCCTTGCTTTTATCCAATTAATGAAAGATTGCAAATATTACAATTACAGAACAAGTATGGAGGGGAGAAGGGGTGGAAAAGAGAAAGAGAAAGATATTCTAATAGGGTATCTAGTTTTTTTAGAAATTCTTTTGCTTTGGATAGAATACAAGTGTACACTATCCATTTGACTTTGAGGTAGAGATGAAGGGGGGAGGTAATGTGAGGAGATGTGGTGGCTTGGAGCTGTGTACCCCAGAAAAACATGATCTTTATCTTAATCCATTCCTGTTGATGTGAACACATTTAAAGAGTCCTTTTTAGTTCAGTGACAAAGTTAAGATTCAAACCCAATTCTGGTACTATCTCTTTGTATACTTGTTCAGTCGCCCATGATAAATAGCCTTCATTCTCACCAAAAAAATAAATATAATTATTGAAAATTGAATTGAAAACAGGTAAACATTTCCAATAAAAATGTTAGAATGTTTTCACTCAGTAAATATCACAGATGAAGGTTAGGGAAACATTTCACAAATACAAATCATGGTTCATGTTTTATGCCTCTAAACTTCCCATCTACTTGAAAGGATATAATATTCAAAAGGAATAAATTAATAATGTGAATATACCTAAGATAATATAACATATATGGCATGCTCTAGATTAGCCTTAATTTCTAAGGGTGGAAAAACTAAAGAATATAATCAGAATTATACTAATAATTTTTTTTTTTACTTTAAAACAAATGAAACTGTCTTGGTTTATCATATTTATTTATAACTATGAGTAAATGTTAGTTAGATTAAATATTATATTAATTTGGTAGTTTTGCTTTTCAATCAATGAGAAACATTTAATAAATATGATATTCTTTCTCTCTTTGATAAGGGCTATTGTTTGAAAATACTGACTTTTAAAAGTATAAATCTAACTGAACAGACCAAATGAATTTGCGTTATTTAACAAAAAACACTCCATTGTCCAGGTAATAATGTAATTGTATATGTGAATGCATTCTATGCTTGTTGCCCTTTATTCAATCACCATCCTGCACACCTACATCAACCAAACTCAGTTGCATCTACATATGCATGGGCTAGATTGCACAATAACATACCAATTCAGCAGCCTGAAATTTCGTAGGGTTTTTGCTTCCTCTGGATGAGACGCTACCCAGCATTCCAGAAAAATTTAGTATACACTCTACTTACCAGTAAGTACTACTACCTTCTAGAAAGGTAGCTGGACCACCTTGCAAGAAGCACAGAAATTACAGTCCAGATGTACAGCAGACAGATGACCATGACATCATGAAGTGGTTTAACAAGATCTTTTCAGTTAAGGCAGAGAGGGACCTTCGATGTAAGACCAGAAACATCTCAAGTACCAGAAAGAACAGAGTCATCCCAGGGGGTCCTTTGGATCTGAGCTTTTCCAAATTCAGACTAGCAGATGAAGACAAAGAAACAATCCCAATCCCTTCACTGGTGTGCAATTACCTGCACTCTGGAGAAATTCCACAGACCTAGTATCTTAGTTTCCCAGATGTTATCACAAGTACCATGAAATGGTAGGCCAAGATTTTGAGGCAAAGAGAAGTCTAAAATCAGGGCATCACCAAGGTAATGCTTTCCCCTTGGAAACTGTGACATTCTGGGGCTGGCTGCCAGATATCCATGGGTCTTTGGCTTTTACATCAGATGACAATGCATATACGGGCATCCTCTCCTTTCTCTTCCAGTTTCCATTGACTTCAAGCTTCTGGCTCTTTCTTTGGCTTTCTCTCTCTATGCCTGGATTTCATTCTGTTACAAAGAACTACACTTCTCCCAATTAAAGTCCCACCTGATTTAGTTAGCCACACCTTAACTAAAAATAACACTTTCAAAAGGTTCTATTCATAGTGGGTTTACACCCACAGGAACATGGGTGTAAATAAAACACAAGAATATGTTTTATTTTGTTCTGTTTTGGTTTGGTTTTGTTTTTCCTGGAGTGTTTAATTCAACCTACAACACCTAATAAGAAAAATGTCGAATGAGGGAGATTACTTCTTGACAAAGATATTCAGAAAGGCTTCTCCGCAATGACAACTCAAGTAGCAAAAGCTTCAGCTTTCATATAGAAGCAGTTAAAATTGAACTGGCTTTCCTAGGTTCACAGACAGGTGTTAGAGTATCTTCAATCCTTTCTAAATATAATGTCAAAGATTATATGTCTGTGAATTTTCCTGGAATGAAGTCAATGACTATTGCTTAAAAAATTCTTAAAGGAATCCATGAATTTCAATAAATTTAGTTTATTACCCATTCCAACATGATAATAAGAGCCAGAGCTACTGGTGACCTGAGCAGCTGATATTCGCCTAGTTCCAATGGAAGAATGGAATGGTCTTTGTGTCGATAGTTGTTTACTGAGATATTACTGAGGTACTCACTAGCCGAGGCTCAGAAAAAACAAAACATTATAAAATATTTGTATAACATAAAATGATAGTTTAAAATATACCATGATATTATGCATTGAAAGTGAACATTTTAAACTTTTTTATACTATTTTATTTTCATCTGTGGTGTTCATGTAGCTGAAGGTACAGATTTCTTCCTCTCTCAGCCTGCCAAAGTCTCAGCTTTGTGAAGTTATACAGAACCAGTACCAAACTCTTCCCTCTGCCATGTCCTCAGCCATGTGCTTTGTTCCCAAGCCATCTTGGGGCCCATTATGGTAAATTCTGCAGCTTGCACATCCTTAATTTTTGTATGAAAATGGGGAAATCATTCTCATTTTCATTCCTGGGTCTTCATTATTTAATCACATCATCTCCTACCTGCTGCATGCTTGAGTTACTCTAAACCAAAATACCAGAGTTGGCTTGGGCAAATAGAGAGTTTTTTACATCATTGCTGATGTAAAAAATGATTACAATATCATATAACCATGGAAACTAGATTTTAATTATATTATTACAGATGTCCAGTGGTAAACCATGAAACCCAGTTTCGTGGTAAGAGTAGTATGAATTGGATGGGAGAGCCTAATGAAAGCAGCCTGGCTGAAACACTGCAGAGAGAATCTAGGTTTGTCGGAATAATGCAAAAACAAAAATGTTCTGGGATGTTACACTACTTACAAACTAAAAAGTTAGCTTGTCACAGATTCATGGATGTTCGTAAAAGATGCAAAATTCCTGGGTCAAAGATGAAAGACTTTATTATTAATTACACAGCAACCAGACTGAGCTTCACATTTACACTGGTTCCCTTGTTCCCATATCCAATGAATGTATTGCTGAATAGCCCATGTGGATACAGGAGGTTTATGCCATAGCTGGTGAATCCTGAATTTAGGAAACCCCAATCTATTAAATGAGGATACTAATAAACTAGCCCAATTATTACCCCAGAGAGACATTTTATATTTATTATCCTGGACAAAAAAACAAATCTATCTCCACCCCAGAAGAAGACACAATCTCTGTCTTCTGAGATTATTTCCTATACAAATATCCTTAAAAGGAGAGTCTGAAACAAAAGTTCTCAATGACTTTCCTGAGAAAAGAAGCAGAGATACAGGAGACCAAGTCCAAGAAATTGAAGACAATTGGAGATGCAGAATATGAAACAACTATTCAAAGATATTCATACAAATCTCCTAAATAAGTTTAATGGGTTGGCTAAAGACATAAAGGATGTCAAGAAGGCAAAGAAGAACTTGAAAGAATAAATAGAAAAATAGCAGGTATTATGGAAATAAAAGATACTACAACATAAGATTTGAAGAAACAGAAAAAAAGATAAGTGAAACGCAGGACAGGACAATTGAATTCAAATACACAAAAGAACAAATGGGGAAAAATTTGTGTTGTATCTCAGGAAAATGATGGACAACATGAAGTGAACAAATATAAAAATCATTGGTGTCCAGAAGGAGAAGAGTAAAGGTTTAGGAAGATTATTTGAGGAGATAATTAGGGAAAACTTCCCCACAATTGCAAAAGATAAATATGCAAATCAAAGAAGACCAATGAACTCCAAATATAATTAACCCAAATAGACCCACTCCAAGACATGTACTAATCACACTTTCAAATGCTAAAGAGAATTAGAAGATCCTGAAAGCAGCAGGAGAAAAGCTGTTCACCACATATGAGGGAAGCCACATAAGACTAAGTTCGGACTAATCAACAGGCACTATGGAGGCGAGAAGGAAGTGTTCATATGAAACGATATATTCAAGATTCTGAACGAGAAAAATTTTCAGTCAAGAACTCTTTATCCACCACAGCTGTCTTTCAAAATTGAGGGAGAGATTAAAATTTCACAGATAAACAAATGCTGAGAGGATTTGTTAACAAGAAACTTGCCCAGCAAGAAATACAAAAGGGAGTTCTGTTGGCTGAAAAAAAGACAGGAGAGAGAGATCTGGAGGAGGGCACAGAATTGAAGAGTTTTAGTGAGGATTATGTAAAGGATAAAAAGAGAGAGGGGAGGAAATATATAGATCTGACAAGTAAAAACCAAAGGATAAGATGGTAGTTTCAAGAACTACACTTATAATAACTTTCAATTGTAATGGATTAAACTTACTAATTAAAAGAAACAGGTTAGCAAAATAGATTTTAAAATATAATCAATCTATAGTCTGTTTATAAGAGACACATCTTAGACCCAAAGATACAAATAGATTGAAATTGAAAGGATGGGAAAAATATATTCTTCACAAGTTGTAAAGTAAAGCCGGGGTAGCTATACTAATATCAGATAAAACAGATTTAAATTGAACGATGTCATAAGTGACAAAGAAGGACTACATATTACTAGAAGAGACAGTTCATCAAAAAGAAATAATAGTCATAAATGTTTATGAACCCAACAAAGGAATTCCCTGTACATGAAGCAAACATTGGCAAAACTGAAGGGAGCGATAGATGATTCAATAATAATAGTAGGAGATTTCAATACACCACTCTCATTTATAGATAGAAAACAAGACAGAGAATCAATAAGAAAGAGAGAACCTAAAAATGTTCTGAATAAATTATGCCTAACAGACATATATAGATCTTTACACCCCAAAACACCAGATATACATTTTTCTCTAGTGCTCATGGAACATACTGCCAGGTAGAACATATGCTGGGGCACAAAACAAGTCTTAATAAATTTTAAAAGATTGAACTCAGATACATAAGATTTAAAGAAATATAACTTGAGTACCTTAAAGATTGGTAAGACTTTTGATCACAGATTAATAAAGGCCATAAGAATGTTGTTTTTATAATCACAGAGTATTTAATGAAGGGTGGTAGGGTTTTCAGCTGGGATTTGAAGGATAAGTGGGAATTAATTATTCAAAGCACCTTCTCTGACCACAATGGAATGGAGCTGGAAATCAATAAACAACAAAGAGCGAGAACTTTCACAAAAATGTGGACATTAAATAGCATGATCTTAAACAATCAGTGAGTCAAAGTTGAAATTGCAATAGATATCAATAAATATCTGGAGATGAATGAAAATGAGAAAACAATATATCAGAACTGATATGATGTGGCAAAGGCAGTGTTAAGGGCAAAATTTATTGCCCTAAATGCCTATATTTAAATACAAGAATGAGAAAAATTCAAGAACTTAATTGCTCACCTGGAGGAACTAGAAAAATTACAGCAAACTAACCCCAAAGTAAATAGAGGAAGATAAATGAAAAAGATTGAAGTAGAAATAAATGAATTGGAGAACAAAAGGAAACAATAGAAAAATCAATAAAACAAAAAATGGTTCTCTGAGAAAATCAATAAAATTGATGGACCATTTGCGAGGCTGATAAAGAAAAAAAAAGAGAGAGAATACAAATAAATAAATTTGTAAATGTGTGGGAGATCATTACCACGAACCCTAAAGAAAGTTTTAAAAAATTCTAAGAGGAAACTATGAACAACTCTATTCCAACAAACTAGACAACTTTGATGGAATGAGAAAATTCCTAGAAACACAACCTACACTGACTTGAGAAGAAATAGAAGACCTGAACAAATCAATCACAAATATAGAGATTCAACCAGTCAATAAAAATCTTCCAACAAAGAAAAACCCAGAGCATGATGGCTTCACAAGGGGGTTTTACCCAACATCCCAAAAAGAACTAACATCTTTCCTGCTCAAACTCTTCCAAAAATTTTAAGGAAAAAGGAACACTACCTAACTCATTTTATGAAGCTAGTATCATTCTAATGCTAAAACCAGGAAAAGATACTACAAGACAGGAAAACTACAGGCCAATTTCCCTAGAGAATACAGATACAAAAATTCTCAACAAAATGCTTGCAGGTCAAATCCAATGGCACATTAAAAGAATTATACATCATGACCAAGTGGGGTTTATTCCAGGCATGCAAGGGTGGTTAAACACAAGAAAATCAATCAATGTAATACAAGATATTAACATGTTGGAAGAAAAAATCCCATGACATGAAAAAGCATTTGACAAAATTCAAAATTCAGCATCATTTTCTTAAAAAAAAAAAAACACTTCAAAAGGTAGAAATCAAAGGAAACTTCCCAAATATAATAAAGGGCATATATGAAAAACCCACAGCCAGCATCATTGTCAATGGTGAGAGACTGAAAACCTTTCCCCTGAGATCAGGAATGAAACAAGGATGCCCACTGATACTATAATTGATACTACATATATACATGATACTATACTTGAAAAATCCTGAGAAATCTACCCAATGCTACTTGAACTCATAAACAAATTCAACAAAGTGGTGGGATACAAGATCAACGTGCAAAAACCAGTAATGTTTCTATATAAGGTAATGATATGAAGAGAGAATTAAGAAAAAAATTCTATTCACAATAGCTACTAAAAGTATCAAGTATCCAGGAATAAATTTAACCAGGGATATAAAGTACCTGTACAAAGGAAACTACAAAACATTGCTAAAACAGATTAAAGAAGACCTAAGTGGGTGGAAAGACAGTCTGTATTCAAGGGTAGGAACGTTAAATGTCATTAAGATGTCAATTCTACCCAAATTGATTTACAGATTCAATGCAATACCAATCAAAATTCCAACAACCTGCCTTGAAGATATGGGGAAACTAGTTATCAAATCTGTTTGGAAAGGGACGCTGAATAGCCAAAAATATCCTAAAAAAGAAGAATGAAGTAGGAGGACTTACACTTCCTGATTTTAAAGCTTATTATAAAGCCACAGTTGTCAAACTGCATGACATTGGCACAAAGTAGACATATTGATCAATGGAATCAAATTGAGAGTTTTGAGATAGACTGCCAGATCTATGGTCAATTAATCTTAGACAAGGCCCCCAAATCCACTGAACTGAGACAGAATAGTCTTTTCAATAAATGGGCCTGGAAGAACTGGATATCCATAACCAAAGTAATAAAAGAGGACCCCTACCTCACACCCTATACAAAAATTAACTCAAAGTGGATTGAAGACCTAAATATAAGAACCAGTACCATAAAACTTCTAGAAGAATGTATAGGGAAACATCTTCAAGACCTAGTAATAGAAGGTAGATTCTTAGATCTTACACCCAAAGCACAGGCAAAGAAAAAAATAGATAAATGAGAACTCCTAAGAATTAAATGTTTCTGTGCCTCAAAGGACTTTGCCAAAAATGTGCAATGGGAGAAAATATTTGGAAACCATATATCTGATAAAGGTTTGATATCCAGTATATATCAAGAAATCATACTACTCAACAAAGGATAACAGACAACTCAATTATAAAATGGGCAAGAGATGTGAATAGACATTTTTCCAAAGAGGAAATAAAAATGACTAAAAACCACTTGAAAAGATGGGCATCTTCATTATCTTTCCTTATAGGAAAATGCAAATCAAAACCACAATGCGATATCATCTCACACCTACAAGAATGGCTGCCATTAAACAAACAGGAAACTACAAATGTTGAAAAGGATGTGGAGAAATTGGAACACTTATTCACTGCTTGTGGGGATGTATGATGGAACAGCTACTATGGAAGACAGTTTGGTGGTTCCTCAAAAAACTAAATATTGAGTTGCCCTATGGTCTGGAAATACCACTACTACATATATACCCAGAAGAGCTGAAAGCAATGTTATGAATAGACAGTTGCACACTGATGTTCATAGTGTCATTATTCACTATTGCCATAAGATGGAAACAATCCTATTGTCTATCAATGGATACGTGGATAAACAAAATGTGGTGTAAACATACGGTAGAATATTATGCAGCAGTTAGCAGAAGTGAGGTCTTGAATCATATCACAACATGGATGAACTTGAGTGAAATAAGCCAGACACAAAAGGATACATACTATATGATTTCACTAATATGAACCCCCTGTAAAATGTAAATTCAGAGTTTTAAAATGTAGAATATAGGGACCCAGGAATAGACAGGAGCAAGAGAAGGGGAACTGGTTACCTAACATGTACAGAATTGTTAATGAAGTTAAACTTAAAATATGGGAATGGATAGAGGTAATGGTAGTTAACAGTAGGTTTATGAAGAATTGTGTCATACTGAAGGTGAATATGACTGAAAGGGGTGTTTAATGCCATGTACCTCACCTCACCAATTAGTACTACAAATATAAGTAAGTTCTTGCATGAACTATTTGTACAAAGAGTTAATAATAGAGTGGTATTTGGGAAAAATATTTATTGCACGCTGTGTTCTATATTTAATAGGAATACACCACTAGGACTACAACAATATTAGGGGTAAATAATCGGAGGGGGCAAGAGTTAAGGGGAGGTTAGGATTTTCTTTTTGGTGTGGGTGTGTTTATCTGTTATTTTCCTCTTTGAAGCAATGAAAATTGTCTAAAATTGAGTGATGATAATTATACAACTAAGTGAGGATACTGTGAAACACTGATTGTTTCTTTGGGATAGATTATATGCTATATATGAATATATCGCAGCAAAATCTGAAGGTTCAAAATAAATAACTCAACAGAAGATTCAGTTGCTAGAAAAACTCTGGAGAGGGAGCTATACCTATTCAATGTTGGTAAGAGAGCTGAATGGGTTAGTCCCTGCAGAAGACGATGTAGGGGATCCCCAGAAGGCTAAATATAGGGACACCGTATCATTAGCAATCCTGTTACTGGGAATATGCTTGAAAGAACTGAAAGCAGGGACTCAAATAGACATCTGCACACTGATTTTATGGTCACATTATTCATGATACCCAATGGATGGAAGTAGCCAAAGGATTCATTGGGTTAGAAGCAGGGGGTGAATTGGGGTGTATAAATCAATGGAATATTGTGCAGCTACAGAAAGGAACAAAGTCAGGAGGCAGGTGACAAGGTGAATGAACCATGGGGACATTATGTTAAGCAAAATAAGCCAGAAACAAAAGGACAAATATTTTATGATCTCTTCTAGTAAAAGAAAATTGGAGCCTAAATTGTAAGCACTTACAGCAGTCACATTTATACCTGAGCTTAAGTGTCATTCCTAAATTCTGAGATGCTG
This sequence comes from Myrmecophaga tridactyla, assembly GCA_004026745.1. Classification (NCBI taxonomy): domain Eukaryota; kingdom Metazoa; phylum Chordata; class Mammalia; order Pilosa; family Myrmecophagidae; genus Myrmecophaga; species Myrmecophaga tridactyla. The sequence continues at coordinate 50,042 of PVIY010007798.1, read as the reverse complement.
TGCTCTATGTATATAACTTGGTATTTTCCTGGAACTGCCGGTACCTGTGTGACACCTGAGACTCATAATTGGAGTTCTACAGCTTCGAAAGTCAGCATTCCTACATACAGCAACTGTTAAAGAAGCCAAAAAGGAGACCAGCTTTCAACTAAAGATAAGAATGAAGCTGCTTTGGTTGGGACTAAGGTAAATCTGAATACAAGGTAAAGGGTAATATTGTCTATATTTCAGAACTTCACCTACTTTATGAGACCAAACGAAAAGAAGTTTATTTTGTCCAAAACCTAAATTTTCTGTAACACACAATTCAACTTAACCTTCATTTAAACAACGCAAACATATGGAGCCTACAATTGTAAATGAGGTCTTACAATTCTATGTAGGTTAATATAATATCTGATGCATTCCAGGGTATGTTGGACATATAATTAAAAAGTATTGGGAAAGTCCCTTGAGAGACTGGAGAAAAATATGGAACTATTAAACTTTCCCACCTTGGACATCCTTGATACTCTCTCAAATATTAGGGACTCCCAAGTAAAAAGCCCAAGCCACTGTTCTTGAGGCTTGCTCTTATGAAACTTGTTTCTGTACTAGAGAAGCTAAGCCTTTCTATAATTATGCTAAAGAGTTACTTCCAGAGAACCTCTTTTATTGCTCAGATATGGCCTCTCACTCACTAAGCCCACTCTGCAAGTAAAATCATTGCCCTTCACCCTACAAGGGAATGACATCCAGGGGCCTAAGTCTCTCTGGCAATGTAGGGCATGACTCCTAGGGATGAATCTGGCCCTGGCACCATAGGATTAACAATGCCTACCTGATAAAAGCAGGAAAAGAAATGTAACAAAATAAAGTATCAGTGGCTAAGAGATTTCAAAGAGAGTTGTATTCTGAAGGTTACTTTTGTGCAAACTTTAGTGAGATATTGCTAATTGCCATGATATGTCAAATCCCAACCAACAGTATTCCTGTAAAACTCACAAAGTTAACATCTCAGAAACCTACAACCTCCAGACCATTCCTAGGCCAGATAAATCCTGAAACCTAGAGTTACCAGTCTCTCTAAAAGCATTAGCCAGTTGCATCTCCCACCCCATAATGTCAAAACCCCTTTTCAACGTGATGAGATTAGAACAGTCATTGCCCAAATATCCCTAAAGATTGGGAGAAGGATCAAAGGAGTTGCAATAGAGAAGACAGAATTTAACAAATGAGTATAACTACTGAATCATTATATTGGTATTTCTTTTTAGTCTTCAGTGTCTTAGAGCAGTTAGAAGAAAATACCTGAAATCATGGAACTCTAACCCACACCATGCTTTGAAATTTGTTTTATAACTGCTTGTTAAAATGTACTTTGAAATTTATTGGTGTTTTATATATGTATTTCCCAATAAAAAATGTTTAATAACTACAATAACTGAAATGAAAAATTCCCAGTACAATTTCAAAAGCAAATTGGAGCTAATAGAAGAAAGAATCAGCCAACTGAAAGACAAGACAGTTGAAATGAGTCAGACTGAGAAACAGAAAGGAAAAAGGATTATAAAAAGTGAAAATAGCCTAACACACCTCTGGGACACCATCAAACATAAAAATATCTACATTATAGGAATCAGGTATTGCAGGAGAAGAAAGAGAGAAAGGGGCAGAAGGAATATTCAAAGAAATGCAGACAGAACTTCCCAAACTTAGCAAAAGAGATGATAGTGCATATCCAAGAAGCTCAGAAAACACCAATCTGGATAAACATGAAGAGAAATATTAATTGATCACACTATCAAATGCAGAGAACAAGCGGAGAGTTCTGAAAACTGCAAGAGAAAAACAACATATTATGCACAAGGGAGACCCTAGTTAAATTGAGTGCAATTTCTCATCAGAAACCATGGAGACAAGAAGGCAGTTGGTTGAAATATTTACAGTGCTGAAAACAAACAAGTCCCAGCCAAGAATTTTAGATTCAGTGAGACTTTCTTTCAAAGGGGAGGGAGAGGGCTGGCCATGGTGGCTCAGCAGGCAGAGTTCTCACCTGCCATGCTGGAAACCTGGGTTCAATTCCCAGTGCCTGCCCATGGAAAAAAAAAAAGAAGAAAGAAAGAAAGAAAAAGAAAAAGTGAGGGAGAGATTAAAACTTTCCCAAATAAACAAAGGTTGGAGGATTTTAACACCACTAGACCAGCCCTACAGGCAATGCTAAAGGGAGTTCTTTAAACTGAAGGGGGAGGACACCAGACAATGGCTCAAAGCAGAATAAAAAATAAAGACCTCTGGTAAAAGTAACAATTTGGGTAGTTATAAATGCCAGTGTTATAGTACTGTATTGTTTGGTATGTAACTCCACTTCTCACTTACTACGGGTGCTAAAAATGCAAATGTGTAAAAAGCAATGATAATTTTTTTTTTAATTATAGTGAAAGTCTATAGAAATCATGCAATATTACTAATAGGATTTAATGATTTACTGTGAAAAATAAAAGTAATATGTTTAAATGACATCTTTCCTACATTTAAAATTCAATATATGGAAGAGGGTCATCTTAAAGCCATTGATCAGAAAGATTTTTTTGAAACATCCCTGGACAAACTGGTTAGATATTTAAAAAAATAAAATTAAATCTGACCTGTATATAACTCCTCCAGATAAAAAAGGCAAGCGTTACTGATTTTTTAAATAAAACGTAAATACAAAAAAATTGATGTAATAGAAGTGACTATTATATACACATATATTTCTCCATAGTGAAGCAAATATATAAACGCTCCCCAAATCTGTATCACTGTAAGGAAAACCTTCTTAAATAGGCATAAAAGTGCATAATTCATGAAGGCATCCATATTATAACATTTCATCTCTACTTACAGTCCTGCCAATTTTGTGCTATGTTTACACGTTATTTTAATTTCCAGTTTCAATTCCAGAAAGCGTTATTACTTTTGCTTTAGATAGTCAAAAATAATTTATATTTATTCATATATTTACATTCTCTATTACTCTTTACCCTCTCTGACTGTTCTTACTTTCATTTGGTATCATTTAGCTTTTAATGTGAAACGAACAACCACATTTTAATGGCTGGCTTTAAACACTCATTTTATTTGACCCAAGTTTCTGTACATCTGTCAGGTAGTTCATTTAGCGTGGAACTGACAAGTAGGTTTTTTATGCTTTTGTGGTCACTTGGCAGATAAACTGGTTGTATGGTGATCTAGAAAGACTCCACTCACTTATCAAGTAGTTGGTAAGCTCATTGGCCTAGGATATGTCTCATTGGGAAGACACAGTTGAAATTTTTCTCCACCATGTGGTGTCTCACCATTTTTCGCATGTTGGTTTCAGTATTTCAAAGCATAGCAAGAGAACAGGTCCCAATTCATAAGCCATTTCTCTGTGTCAGATTTGTCAATTTCCCATTGCAATAAACCTGGCAAATCCTAATTCAGTTGGTGGTGAAATCAACCTCAAATGAACATTGACACAAGGGCCTACAATGACAATTTGCAAGAGTGTGGATACACACAGGGTAGAAATTTGGGCCATTTTTGTAAACTACAATAGTCCAAAATGACCACCTTTTTCCTGAAAAACACTTGTAATATTTCTTTCAGGGTAAGCCTGCTAAGTCTTTTTTTTAATGAAAATGTTTTTATTTTCACTTTCATTTTTGATGCCTATTTTTAGTGAGTATAGAATTTTGGATTGATAGTTACTGTCCTGGTTTGCATGGTCTTTCATGAAAGTTGGCCATTAAATTTATTCCTGTACCTTGTAAGTAAAATTTCTTTAATCTATGATTGATTTTACAATTTTTCTTTAGCTTTGATTCTTTGACAAATTCACTAGGACATGCCTAGGTGTGCTTTTCTTTATAATTACCCTGTTTGGGGTCAGAGTATCTTGAATCTGCAGATAGGTATCTTTCATCAACTTTGGCACATTCTCAATCAATGTCTTCACATAATTCTTCAATACTCTCCTTCTGGGACATACATACATGTTGGAACTTGTCATTCTAATTCCCTCTTAGTACTTTTTTGTATTTCTCACCCTTATGTTTTTAAATTGTACTCCAAGCTAGTTATATTTGATCATTTGAACTGAATGCTAGTTCATTAATGTGAATTTTTGTCATGCCTATTTTAATATGCTATTTTGCCTATCTTTGGAATTCTTCATTTCAGTCATAGTTTTCAATTCAATTCTTCTTTTTTTCCCCTTGGCTCTCATTTGGCCCTATTTCCTGGCACGCATGGTAGTATTTCAGAGCATTCTGGACATCGTGTCTGGGGAAAAGTAAAGGCCCTGTGTGAGGTTATCATCTTTCAGATAGCATTTATTTTCCTTCTGGAAAGTGCATTGAAAATGGGCAGATCACCATGATTCATTTTTATCTAAGTTTTTCTTGTTTTGTGGGAGCTGGTCTGTTTCTGGATTTCTTTTATTTGTAGGGCAAAACCAAAAAGAAATTTCATCTGAAAATCTGGGAAGTTTATCAAGACTCCTACTACTTGGTGTGCCCTTTGCTCCCATTATTGTCTCTCCAGCCAAATGAGTCTGCTCTCTTTGCTTAACTTTTTATTCTCTTTAGTACCTATGTTTTACTTGGATTCTCAATAACTTGCCTTGGGCCTATGAAGTTTAAGTATCAGCAAATTCATCAAAGGGAAGTTGAAGGAAAACTAGGAGGTTCAATTCTCTGTAGTTTTCTTTTTTTCCAAGATCTTGACCCCTTAAATCGTGGTTGCTTTTGCAGCTTTGTTCTCCAATTTTTGTCTGCAAATCCCACAGAGATTGCCAGAAGCTCTAGGCTTCAGCTTTCTGTTTGACTTTTAAGTCCAGTGTAGTGAATGAGCAAATACTCCAAGAAGAAATATAGATCTCACCTCAATGTGTTTCCATCTCTGCAGAAACTATACCTCTCAAGTTCTGGCTGCCTTGAGTGCTCTGTGATGTATGCAGAGATTTTTAATCTAGTTTTTATAGTTGCTGTCAGTGGGGCAGTTAGTCTAACATACACCTCTCTGTCATAATCAGAGGCAGAAACTCCGTAACAAAATCTAAGGGTCAAACAGAATTTCATACACACACACACGCACACGCACACACACACACACGAAACCTCTTGACCTAATTATGGACCAAATGATTTCAAGAAATAGACTTCAAGGCAAATTAGCTGAAATTTAAGGAGATTTATTAGATGGATAAGTAGGACTAAAATGAAGCCTAATTGCTAAATAAACAATGTGGAACTGAAAATATGCCACATCAATGTCATTTTATTTCTATTTCTGGGGTTGAATGATCTACTTTTAAAAATGTGTGTTCTTTCTGTGCATTTGCTGCATTCTATCACTTTTTAAATACAAGCCATCTAATTTCTTATTGCTTTTTTAATTTGGTCAAAGGTTGGAAGAAACTCCAAGTCCACTGACCTTAAAATTTGTAGTGCATCTTTCCAGCTGGATGACCTGGTGTTTGTACCTATTTCTAAAAAGAGATAATTCTCACTGTTGCCAAATGTGAGAAGCACACAAAGAATTTTAGCAATGTCAATATATTCCCCATTGTGTTCTTTTTCCTTGGTGAATTGTCTGGGCTCCTAGCTAATAATCATCCCTCTCACATACTTAAAGACAATATTTCAGCAATTTTCTTTTCTTTCCTTTTTCATCAATTTTCTCTTTCCATTGAGTCATTTCATCAGCATATAAACACTTTGATTATTTCATCTCAAAGAATAAATTAATTAATATGCAAATTTAAAAAACTTTAAAAATTCTGTATTTTATTTCTCTCTCTAGATACTGCCCCCATTTTTCTTCTGCTTTTTACAGCAATACTTCTTGAAAGTGTTGCCTATCGTGCTTTCTCTCATTTTGTCTGGAACCCACCTAACTGCTATTGTCAAGGTCACTAATGATCATATCCAGTGACCAATGAATTCAGTGGTCATTTAATTTGCTATCAGGAGACTTTCACCATTCCTGTTTTAAACACTTTTTCACTTATTTTCAGAGCAATGCATTCACTGATTTCACCCCTGCCATCATCCTGGCCTTTCTTTCTCAGTCTGTTTGTCTGGTTCTTTCTAAACTCCCCAACCTAAAACACTGGAGAACACCAGAGGTCAGATTTTGGATTTTTTTTTTCTTTTTCTATCCATAGTCTCTCCCCAGTCTCATAGATTTAGGTTTATATCCCAGCTTCTACTTCGCTAATTTACAGATTCATATCTACAAGTATCGACTGACATTCCTACCTACATGTCTAATAAAGATCTCAAATTTAACATGGCCAACTGCTCTTTACTGCTCCCCCAAACTCTGCTTCCCTGTAGACTTCCCCACATGAGTTAATAGCAATTCCATTCTTCCTCTTTCTCAGGTCCAAACTTGATGCTATCTCTATTTCACTATCTTACACCATATCCAATCCAAAAGAAAATCTTGTTGCAATTTTCAAAATATATCCATAATTTGGCCTGTTATTACCATCCACTACCAGGCCTCTGTCCCAAGCCCCTATCGTCTTCTCTAAATGATTGCAGTAGCCTTGTGACTGGTATCCCTGCTTTTTCCCTTCCATTCTCCAGTTTATTTTCAGTGGAGAAACCGGGATGATCTGATCTAGCTTTGCATCAGATCATGTCACTATGCTACTCAAAACCCTCCATGGCTTCCCACACAACCAGATTAAAGCTGCCACTTCAACTTCATCACCTTATTTAGTCCACTCTAGTAGTACCGGCCTCCTTGTCGTTTCTTGATTACATGAAGAACAGTGTAGCCTTAGGACCATTGCACTTGAGGTTCTCTCTGTTTGTTACATGTTTCCTCACAGGTTTGCAAGGTCCACACCCTTACTTTCTTACAGTACTTCTTCCAAATCATCTTCTCTGAACTCTCTGTCTAAAATTTCAACCCCCTCTGACAATTCTTGCTGCTCCATATTTTCTCTTGATTATTTATGTCAAATATACAGAGATACTTTATTATTCTATTTTCTCCTGGGAATATAAACTCCACTGTGTAAGAGATGTTTGTCTGGTTCATTCACTGTCGTATTACCAGTGCTAATCAAGGTGTGACAATTAATGAGAGCTCAAACATACTTATACAGGCAGCATCATCAACATGGTGACATAAGACACCCCTGGAAAAATCTCCCCTCAGAAATAGCTAATATAAGGACAAATTCTCATTCTGGAGCATGATAGAGAAGGGAGAAGAAAATCACACATGATAATTTTAAATAAAGAAGAAAAATACACCAAAAAGGTAGGAACTCTATGACCCACACCTCTCCAACACATGGTCTCAAAGAGTTTGAGGGTCACACAGAGGCAGTAGGACTCAGACACTGTTCCCTGTGTAAGCAGGCCAGAGAGTCACTCACAGCAGCAAGTTAGAGCCTCACACATATGCAGGCAAAGGGAGCCAAGTATGTAAAGACTTAGGGCAGAACAAAAGTGGGTGATTAGTGCACACTTACAAAAATAGCTTAAGGAAAAAAAATAACACAGCAGGAGTGTTGGCAGGAGGTGTACGCATTCAACCCAGTCTCTGAGTTCTGGATCCCCTAAACGAAAGAAAAAAAAAAAAAAAGAACAGATTGACCCTATTTGGATCCTCAAAGGGGATACTCCAATGGGGAGATAACTGGAGGCAGAAAACCCTCATGAAAAAAAAAAAGGTGGAGGACTGAAGTGCTGTAAGGCAGGACAGGTCCCAGAAATGGAAGTGTATTAAAAGGGAGGCACTGAGTGAGGGAAAGAAGTCATACAGATCAAAGGAGCTTGGACAAAACTATACACACACAAAAAGACAGAACAGATGAGAATTCTGGGAGAAGGAGCAGAAGGAAAGAAGCTTTCTCCTGAAGTTGAAACAATTGCACATAAAAGGGTGATCTTAAAAGTTGTAATGCATATCCAGGGCAAAAATCAGGCCCAACACCTGAGAAACTCAGAACAGTTAAAAACAGATTTCTCTAAAAGTCCAGTATAACTTGGAGCAAGCATTAAAGAAGAACCTTAGCACATAGCCAATCTCCAATGAAACTGTAGCCAACAGGGAGAAACTGATTTCCACAGATGACACATCAAAATAATCAGATGCCTGCCCAGATACAAAAAATTGCAAGCCATATTAAGAAGATATAGCTCAATCAAGGGAAATAAATGCAATTTCAGAGGAGACACAGACTTATGAACAACTAAGCAAGAAGTTCAAACAAATCTCTGAAATCAATTCAAGGACATGAAGATATAAAACAGCAGACTTGAACAGGAAGAAGGAAGAATCAGTGAGCTAGAAGGCAGGATAATCAAAATCATACAGTCAGTATGGTGTAAAAATAATTATACATTATCATCAGTGGGATTTATCCCAAGTATGAAATGGTTGCTCAACATAAGAAAATCAATGTTATATACCATAACAGGATGAAGGGGAAAATCACATAATCATCTCGATTGACACAGAAAAGGCATTTGACAAAATCCAGCCCCCTTTCTTGGTAAAAACAATTAGGAAAATAGGAATAGAATGAAACTTCCTCAATATGATAAAGGGCATATATGGAAAACCCTGCTAACATCAACTCAATGCTAGAAAGACTGAAAGCTTTTCCTCTAATATTGGGAACAGGACAAGGATGCCAACTATCACCACAATTATTAAACATTGTACTTGAAGTTCTATCTAGAACAATTAGGCAAGAAAAAAGAAGTAAAGGCATCCAAATTCGTAAGGAAAAAGTAAAACTATCACTATATAATAGCATATAACATGATATTATATATAGAATGCCCTGAAAAATCTACAATAATGCTACTAGAGTTAATGAACAAATTCAGAAAAGTGTCAGTGAAATATTATGAACTTGAAAATATTATAACATGAAAATATTAATAGTGCTTCTATGCACCAGTAATGAGCATACTGAGGAGGAATTCAAAGTAAAAAATCAATTTCCAGTAAAACTAAAAGAACCAAATATCTGGGAATAAATTTAATGAAGATTTGAGGGACCTTACATGGTAAGCTATAAAGCTTTGCTAAAAGAAATCAAAGATATAAATAAATGGAAGGGCAATTCATGTTCATGCATTAGAAGATTAAATATCGTTAAGACGTCAGTTCTACCCAAAACAATTTACAGATGCAACACTATCCCAAAACTCCAAGAGACTTCTTTGCAAAAATGGAAAAGTGAATCATCAAATTTATCTGGAAGGGTAAGGAGACCCAAATAGCCAATTCTATCTTGCAAAGAAGAACAAAGTCAGAGGATTCACACTTCCTGACTTTACAATCTATTACAGTGGCCAATATAACATGGTACTTGCCCAAGTATAGTCATATAGACCAATGGAATTGAATTGGGAATTCAGAAATAGTTCCTCACATATATGGCCAATTGATTTTTGACAATACTGCCAGGTCCACTCAATTGGGAAAGAATAGTCTCTTCAACAAATGATCCTGACAGAACTGGATATCCATATCCAAAACAATGAAGGGGGATCACAATCTCATACCACATTTAACAATCCACTCAAAATGGATCACAACCTAAATATAAGGACCAGGAATATAAAACCCTTAAAAATTGTAAGTATTTTCAGGGTCTCATGTTAGGCAATAATTTCTTAGTTTTGGTAATGGGTGGTGGTGATGGATGGCAACACAACATTGTGCATGTAACTAATAATGTTGAATTATATATTTGAATGTGGTTTCAGGGGCTATTTTAGCTTGTAAATATGGTACTTGAATGAAAATTTAAAAAACAACATATGATTGTACAACACAAATAGTGAACGCTATTGTAAACAATAGACTGTAGTACATAATGCAATTATAAAAATGTTTTTTCATGAATTGTATCAATGAACTATACTAATGCAAGGTACATATAATAGGATGGTATTTTGGAACTTTGTAATGTTTTGTATTTTTATGCATGACTTTTCTGTAAACCTACAACTTCTCTAATTAAAAAAGAAACATATATACACAAATGGAAACTTATGCCAAATTCCCAGAGGGCAATTTGGCAATACTTGTCCAAAGCACATAATGACCATATTCTCTTTTTGGTTATTTCAGTGTTAGGAACTTACTCTAAGGAAATTAAGTTTTTGCCTGAATGTAACACTTTTTATTAGAAACAAGATTGGAAATGACCCAGTAAGTCACATCTAGAGGACTTGTCTGACAAAGTATAACACTATATGGCAGAATACTATACATAAATTCAAAGGATAATGCTGAAGAATATTTAATGCCATGGGAAAATGTTTGCTATAGACTTTTAAGTAAAATTTTATTTTTAAAAACATAGCTACTTATACAGAGAAATATGACAGAGAAATACTCCAATTTGTAAATAATATTTTCTCAAGTTTGGTATTACCAGTAATATTTACTTGTAGGCAAAGGAATGTTTTATATTTTCCCAATCATCTACAAAAATATATCGATTGGAATCATACATTACATTGTACATAATTTGAAATAAGAATAAACTATAAAATACTACAGAAAATATAGTGATTATTAAACTGTGTGGTAAGAAACACTTCTACTTTAAAATTGAAAGTCAAGAGACACTGTTAAAAGTTTAAAATTTACCTTTATAAATAAGAAAATTCTAAGAACATTGTCACAGAAACAAATCTTGAACTCCAATGAACTATTCTTTTTGTTCTGGGGTTTTTTAGAACCGCTGCTGAACACCCATCATTTCAGAGACAATTCCATTCCAAAATATTGCTGCATTCAAAAATGATTATACAAAATTTGGACAAAAACAAAAAAACAGAATTATAATTTGGAATGACAAAGTTAATAAAAATGTTTAAAGGTACAAATGTTACAATTTGGATATTTCTTCTTATTTATTTTTGACATATCTTTTTCATTGCAGATATAGTATGATCCTTCTCCCCACTTCCCCTGATGTTACATCTTACAATTATCAAAATTAAGAAATTAACAGTGATACAATAACTAAACTACAGACTTTCTCAGACTTCACCAGTTTTTCCACTGTCCTTCTGTTTCTGTTCCAGCATTTAATCCACAATCTTCCATTCATTTCCTCTTCATGTCTCCTACTCACCGACTATCTGTGACAGTTCCTGTCTTTTCTTGTTTTTACCACCTTGATACTTTTGAACAATGTTGGTTTGCCATTTTGTAGAATGTCTGTCAATTCTGTTTTGTTGATGCTTTCTCATAATTAAATTGAGATTATGGATTTGGGGAAAGAGTACCACAGAAGGGAGGGGTGATGCCTTATTATTTGTGATGTTAGAATTAATCACTTGGTTAAAGTGATGTCTGCAGGATTTCTACACATTAAAGTTATAATTTTATTTTTGTAATTAGTATTTATTTGGGAAGATATTTTGAGACTCTCCAAATCTCCTTCTTCTCTTCAAACTTTCACCTATACATTTTTACAATCACCCAGCAATTTTCCCTGTGATGTTCTAGGGTTGAATTTCCATTTCCTTTGTTCCTGCTAAATTCATTAATTGGAAATTTTCTATAAGTAGTTGTCCCTTCTACTCCATTCAATCATTTGTTTATATCAGTATGGAAATGGGGATATTTATTTCATCCTTTGGTTTATAATCCAATGTTATTATTTATTTTGCTGTTCAAGTTGTCCCAGCTTTGGATGTTGGAAGTGCTTTCATGTTGGTTCCTGTGGTGATTTCATCATTCCCCATGCATTTTCATAGAAACGTTCTTTCTTTCTCATACCAGAAAATGCCCCAGCCTTAACTTACATTCTCCTTGCATTATAACTGGAATCAAACACTTCTCTAGGGATGCCTGGTTTCTTTTTATTAGAAAATGGTATTTAGAAATCAAGATCTGGGCACTGTATTTGCTCATTGTTACTTGGTGTCACTGCTTATAGGTCTACTTAGAGAACAGAGCTAGAAAATAGAGGTATGTATGTATATTAACCCATATATGCATATACCTGCATCTATAGTTATTTCTGTATCACTGTGTTTGTGTATATATTCTCACTGAAACCTCTGACTCCATTCCAGTACCACAGATCTTTCTTTTGCATCTTTGCTTATTTATAGCTCATATTTCTAACAGTGAGAAACTTGTCTCTCCTTAAAATATATTTGTTTATTTCTTCAACCCTAGTAGTTTCAGAATTGTTAAATCATAGCCCTGTAAGAAATAGAAAAGCAATAGTACAGAGTTTCTGTATAATTATTTTCCTATTTAGCTTTGTAATATCCAATCAAACACTATTTTCTATAATGAATTATGCCAGCTTCTTTCTGCCTCATCCCCAAAAGTTGTCATTCATTTGTGATAAAAGTTAGGTTCATTTGTCACAGTCTACAGTCCATCTTGGGTTCCCTCAACATCCTGGTTAATATTTTTTGTATTTGCTTACAGTAACATTTACTCTTTGTGGTTTACAGTTCTATGAACTTTGACAAATGCATGGAATTGTGTATCCACCATCACAGATCAACACAGTTCTGTTACCCCAAAAGTTACCCTGTGAACCCTGCACCCCCAAATCTGGCTACCAATAACTGTTCCCTATAACTTTCCACAATGACATATAAATGGAATTATCATGAATATATATCCTTGGCGTCTTGCTTCTTTCACATAGTAAACTTCACGTACAATACATTCATGAACAATCATTCATTCCTTTTATTGTTGAGTTCTACTGTATGGCATGTACCACAGTTTATCAATTAACCCGTTTAAGGACATCTGGGTTGTTAACAGTTTGGGGTTGTTTTCAAAAACCTGCTATAAACCCTTGTGTACAGATTTTTGCACAAGGATATGTTTTATTCCCTCAGGTGAAAGAACAACAAGCACATTGTTGGATCACATGGTATGTGAACGTTTAACTTTATAAAAAAAAAACAAACAGCCAATATGATTTCTAAATTTGCTGTAACATTTTGCATTCCCACCAGCAATGTCTGAGAATTCCAATTATTCTGCATATTCATTGGTACTTGGCATTGTCAGTTGATTTTTGTCTGTTTGTTTTTATGTATTTTCTGATTCAAAAATGTTTGTAGTGGTAGTTTATGGTTTTCATTTGCATGTCTCTCCTGACTATTTTCAAATATTCATATGCCGTCATTATAGTTTCTGTGGTGAACTATCCATTCAGAACCTTTGCCAATTTTTTGGTTATATTGCTTGTTTTTTTATTGTTGAACTTTGAGAGCTTTTAAATATATACTCTGGATACAAGTCCTTTATCAGACATGTGATTTTCATATAGTTTGCCCTACTGTGGCTTGCCTTTTCATCCTCCTAGAAGTGTCTAATTTATTCCAATTTGTTTATGTTTAGTTTGCCCTTTTCACATCTTATCTAAAAGTTCTTTGACAAACCCAAGATCACAAAAATGTTCTACATTTTCTTTGAAAAGTTTTATATGATCCATTTTGAGTTCATCTTGTAGAGAGTGTCAGGCATTCATAAAGATTTTGTTTGTTGTTTGGTTTGGCTTTTTTTTCCCCCATGTGGATATCCAACTGTATCATCAACGTTTAAAAAAAAAAACTCCCCTTTTTTCTCTGACTCACATATCCTTTATCTTCTACTAGCATTCATGAAACTCTGACAGGCTCATTTGTCAGTTTGCAAGTAGGGTAAAATTTTAGAACTTTCATCATTTTTGGCAACAAATAATTTTTATGCTATGAAATGGACGTGTGTTTTCTTCTGCTATGTCTTCAAGGTCTGGGATTGAGTTATTCTAGGTGGAGTTGAACTGGGTTTTAAGTTTGTTGTTGCTATGATTAGTTTCAATATACTAGCTTCAAATTCCTTTAGGGATAAGTTTTGTTTGAAGTAGAAGTTGGTTTTCAAGATGTTTTACTTGTTTATTTTCCCCCCAATGTATTAATAGGCATCATGTCCTTGGGTCTCAGGAATATGACCACACACATATCTACTCTCTCCCACTGCTGTTCTGAGTCCAGCACTTAGTTTCCAGGAATAGAGGGATCATGGCCCGTTCCCAGAAACAATGGGTTTCACCAGTGCCTAAGGGTGATAGCTACTTGTCCTTATCACACAGGTTATAGCTTTTCTTCCTTAGGGGAAATAAGAAAGAAGGGTTTCAGAGTTTGTTATCCTTCCTGCATTGGTTTCTGTTCCACTCCCCCCAGGACTGCACCATGAAAGAGCTTCTTTGGATTCTCCTACTTATTTTCTGCGAACTAGATCGGGCATATGCACATTCAGCTTCTAGAGATTTGCCAATCATCCCAGTTGAATGCTTTTATAGAGGTACAGGAACAGCTTGCCCAGGCAAGCCAGTGTTCAGGTCTTGTCTCACACCTACAGACACCTGTGTCTCCTTAGATTTTGAAGTCTCTGACCTCTGTATCCTGGTAGATTTGAAAAAAAGTTGTGAATATACTGTTTGTCTTACTTTCTTTTGTTGAAAGATTGACAATGATAATCTTTCCAGGTCTCTGCATCCCTAAGAAGAAACTGAGAATTAATTTAATTACTTTTTAAAATTAGATTTCAAAAAGCAGCTGACTCAAAATCCGCATCCCTTTTCATTTCGAGAGTTTCTCAATAATAATTTAGAACTCTAAATTATAATAATTTTCCTTAATAATTCATTAATTAGCTGAGGCTCTGTTGATTCACTCAACCATGCCAAAGATATGAACCATGAATGCATAACAGCCTTCAGCAATTTGCTTAATGTTTCTGTGACCCTGTGACTGTATTTGTAAAGTAATAGTAAAAATTTCCATCCCGCTCCAGTGATATGGTGAGAATTAAAGTGCTTTGATATATTTAAAAGATAAGGAAAATGAAGTTTACATGCAAAATAACTGTTTTTCTTTCTGTTGTTAACTGAATTGCCAAGGCAGTTTTGTTCTAGTATAAATGCCATCACAGATATCTAAATGAGAAAAAAATGAGGCCAAAAAACAGGTTCTGTCCACTAAATTACATAAAATAAGAGGATTAAAAAGTTAAATTAGAGGGTGCATGGGTAATTCACTGGTAGAATGCTCACATTCCCTGAGGGAGACCCAAGTTCAATTCCCAGACCATGTACCCCCCCCAAAAAAAAGTTAAATCACTGTATTTTCTAACTATTAAATTATTTCTGACCCTTCAAATAGACTTACATTTGAAAAAAAAATAGGATAGTGGTTCAAATATTATGGAATATGGAATATAAATTATGGAATATGGATTGTAATCTGTAAAGCAAAGTTAAGCATCAAAAATGTTTGGGCAATTACCTGTATTTTCAGTGGAGTGTCAATGGGAAAGCATCAACATTTCTGTTCCTTTAATGTAGGAGCCAAGGGTTAACAGAAAACCTGCAGAATTTATTGGGAGTGACTGGCTTCAAAGTGGCGTCAGCAGTAAACTGTGGAGACTGTTATCTGCTTAACTGAAGGACAGCCTGGGAGGGAGAGAATGTTTGTTTTTTCTGAAACCCCAAAGTCTTGTTAGCTATCTCTTGTATGTAGGGAGTAATATACTGAAAAGCAGGCATTTGTTTTATCACGAAATGTGTGCATGCTTTTAGTCACGTAAACCCTGCAGTATATAAGCAGGAACTAGTTAAGAATAAAGTTATCTGTTGTCTTTACTGCTAAAGCTTCAGACCCCCTGATCCCTTTCTCTCTCTCGTTTTTACTTTAACACTCCTTAGGGTCATAATAGCAGCCAACACTTTAATACCCTCACATTTACCTGGCAGACCTAATCTTTATCAGAGCAAAAATCAAACACTAATGACAGTTAGAGGATGAAGCAGGACCCTCAAAATTATAAAGAAGCTGACTAAACAATAGATTTGAAAATTGTTTGGGAGCAAATGATGAGATGTTTAAGGAGTCATTAGAAGAAAGACTTAAGGATAAGTAGGAGGATAATGATAATTATAATTTAATCCTGGATAATAACACAAAGGTTAAACGTCATATACAATAGCTTGCAGTATATTATTTTAATGTTTCATTACTGTGATGGAAAGGGTCTGACATAGAGATTGATTTGATGCTGGTCAGTCCATCAGCTCTTCTAAGCAGATAAATCTGTCTTTCGGAAGACAGGGTTGCAGCTTGCTTCTCTGGCCTATTATGTTGAAAGAAACTGTCCTGTAATAGATGTGTTTCATTCTACCTATTACTGTGACCTAGAAATATTTTGACCTCAAAATTTAATTTTGAAGAATTAGACTTTATGTGAAACACGGAACCACTGTATAGAATACATTTCAAAGGACTAAATACTCAAAATTTTATCTTTAACAAGAAGTTATTTTTACTGAAATATGAAAGCAAATTTGTTCCCTATAATTGAAGCAGTGAATTGTTTTTATGAACTCAGACTAACAATCTCAGATTATTTTTGTGACTAGGAAGGAATTCCTTTTTAGAAAGCACCCTAAAAATAAAAAAAGTCTTTTTTGATACTTTTTTTACCTATAAAATTAAGTCCTAGCTTGCTTATTTTGATATTCAAGATGTATTAAAATATCTGTGTCCAAAGTTTATGCCATATTCAATTTCATTATGTTCAATTATCTTCAGCAAAGTCTACTTCAGAAAAATTTAAGCACTAACTATGCTTTAGAACTCTTCTTTGCTTTCCTTTTTTTACATTATATTTTACTTTTATAAAATAATATATGAATAGATTAATAATCTAAGAGCAGTAATATATGTAAAATGAATGACAGAATTTCCTGCCATATATTCCTCCATTTCAAATCAGCAACCATTTACAGTTTTTCAAATTCCTTCTTCCGATGTTTGCAAGCATATTACTGTGTTTCAATTTCTCTGCATAGTATTCACTGACTTCCTATTTAAACTGTTGAAGATTTAACCTCTTATATCTTTGCCTCAGCCTTTTCTTACCCCCCACCTACCCGCAGTTCAAAAACTGAATTTTGGTAAATCATTGGCTGATAATTGTTTCATTACCATAAAATTGTTGTTTATTTCGACTGTGTCTATAAGTGAAAATTTATCACCTTATCTTCCTCATTTTTATGTGTTCAACCTACCAACCTTAACTGGATTCACTATTGTCTTTTATTTTTATTATTTTGTCTTTGCTCTTCTCCTTGCCTGCAATCCTTTTCCACTTTATTGAAAATTTACAATGGAAATATCAGCTCAGAATAAGCTCTACATTCTCAAAAAACCACAGCGCATATATCATCTAATCTTTGTCTACATCCCTTATCTGGCACTTAAAAGGTGCTTAAATGGTACTTAATTATTCGCTATTTCTCAATTGTTTATTTATATAGAGAAACTAGAGGCAAGAGGCATGGACTAGCTGTGACAATTTTTCTAGTCTTTTGTGCTGTATACAAATTGATTAATTTGAAGTTGTACCTTTGAGTGTATCTAGTTTCATATGATCAGCACTTCTAATGTTACAAAACAAATGCTTTTAAGATTATTATTTACAGTATAAGAAGTTATTAACGAAACACTCATGATGACCTACAAAAAGCCTTAAATATTTAAGGCTGAAGAGACAAAAGTACTTGCGTAAGCCATACAACTTTTTAACATATTAACTGGAATTCAAACTCTGGACATATTATGAGGAAGAATACTGTTACAGCAAACAAAGAAAATATGCACGATTCAGAACAGTAATTATCATATTTTAGCATTGGTTAAATGTACATGTGTCTGCTTATGTTTGAGAGTCATATGTTTGGAAGATATGCAGGCAGTGAACCATGATTACCAATGGAGAATGAGGTGGAAATGGAGGTGCTTTCACTTTTTTATGCATATAATTGTTTTGTTTCATTTTCTACTGAACCCATCCCCCCTAAAGCCTCTCCCCTCCCCATGAGCAGGTATTATTTTCCTGACAGAAATATGCCACATTGCCTACATTTTAATTTTTTTGTAAAAGGCACACAGATAAAAGTAATTTGCTTAAAAGTATTACAGACATAAAAATAAATCTGAATATATACATGGCACATTACAGGTGTGAATTGTCTGATTACACTGATGTCAGGTTTATCCTAACTTGAGCCAGTATTTTCCATTTTTAAACAAAATCTTTAAAAGGCTGTAATTTTATAATTAAAGCATTAAATGAATAATCATATATTGGTGAGATAAAAAATAGGATATATTAAATACTTTAAAGTAATGGACTTTTCTGTTCAAGTCTAATTTAGATTTTTTTCATATTATTCTCTTGCATTCCTTTTTGGTTTAGATAAATGATTAGTTTAATAAATGATTGAGTTTATATGTTTGTGTAGAAACACAGAAAAAAGGTTTACAATGTTAAGATGATCCCATTTTATTATAATTGAAATAAATTAAAACCCTTTTTAAGTCAAGCTTGGTTTTCATGAAAAAGTATCTTTATTCTGACACTCATCTAAATTATAACTCACTCCTTGTTGAAAAGTGTTTTGCAAAGTTTACAAACTTGGAAAAGAAGATTATGTGATTAGCGAAAATCTACATAATATTCTGCATCTCAAATATTGTCCTTTCCATAAAATATAAATCCAAGATAACCAAAGCAACAGTACAATTTTAGCTCACCTTTCTATGGAGAGAGAGGGAAGAAACAATCCTGAAAAGGATAATTCCTTGACAAGAATCATTGGTAACTCAACTAGAATTATAATTACTTGTGAAACTCTAGCTATAGGATTAAGAACAGGTAATCTTTTCCTACTTCTCAATAGCCATGCAGCAAGTACTTTGGCACCTGGAAGCCTTCAGTTCAAAGTGACGCATTTGTAGAAATTTTATACATTCTTTGTGTTTGAGAGATATTGGTTAAGATATGAGAATTGTTTTCTAAAAATATTGGGCCTTACACTGTCACTCTACTCCAGTCAAGATTAGTGGGACTGGGGACCTCTCCATGAGGGGACTGCTCAAAATTTACATTTGTGATTTAATCCAAGAAAAACTATATGTTAAAGGGCAAAGTCAAATTTTTAATTAAAAGATGTAAATATAAAAAAATAAAAAAAGCATATTTTTAATTAAAAGATAAAAATATGTTAATTCAAAAATTTAAGTAAAGAAACCAATAAATTGATCATTAGTTTTAATACATTTATTTGAACACCTGTAGGTATTAAGAACTGGAGTTGCATACCAAAAATATTCAACATAATATTCCTGACATTTATAATTACCCAAATGGTTACCTTTAGCATAGGCCTTTATTTCTTTTTGCTGCTTTGAACAGCTACTGTTTAGTGTCCTTTCCTTTAAGTCTGAAGAATTCCCTTTATCGTTACTTGTAAGACTTGTGTAATGGTGATGAACTTGATCCTCAGCCTCTGTTTATCTGGGAATGTCTTAATCTCTCCCTTAAAAGAAAGTCTCACCGGATATAAAATTCTTGGCTGAAAGTTGTTTTCTTTCAGCACTTTACATATTTCAACCTATTTCTTTCTTGCTCCTGTGGTTTCTGATGAGAAATCATCATGCAATAAAATTGGATCTCGCTTGTATGTAACACATTGCACTTCTCTTGCAACTTTCAGAACTCTCTCCTTGTCCTTTGTATACAACAGTTTGATCAATGTGACAAGGTGATTTTTCTTCATGTTTATCCTCTTTGGTGTTCTCTGGGCTTTGGGGAGGTGCGTGTTCTTGTCTCTTGCTAATTTGGGGAAGTTTTCTGTCATTATTTCTGCCTCTTTCTCTTTCTTCTCCTCCTAGGGCTCTCATAATGTATATATTGGTACAGGTCTCCTAGGCTATTTTCATTTTTTATAAATCTTTTTTTCTGTCTGCTTCTCAGCCTGCCTCATTTCAATTACCTTGTCTTCAAGAATCTTCACTGATTCTTTCTTCTGCCAGCTCCAATCTGCTCGTGAAACCCTCCTAGGAATTTTTAATTTCAGTTATTGTAGCCTTAAATTTTAGTAGTTCTGTTTGTTTTCTTTTAAAATTTTCTGTCATTTTGCTAAGCTTCGCATATTGCTCAATCATTATTTTTCTGATACCCTTTAGTTTTTTCTTTGTATTTTCTTTCATCTCCTTGAGCATACTGAGCATTATTTTTTTTTTTAACATGGGCAGGCACCAGGAATCGAACCCGGGTCTGGCATGGCAGGCAAGCATTCTTGCCTGCTGAGCGACCGTGGCCCACCCAGAGCATCATTTTTTAAAATCCTTTGTCTAGTGTGTCCACAGTGTGGTCTTCATTGGTGTTTTCTGGACTTTTATCCTCTTCCTTTGGAAGGGCCTTAATTTCCTGTTTGTCTGGTAATCTTTTGTTGCACATTATACTTTTTAATATACAAAATATTAGCTCTGGGATTTATTTCTTGAGATACCTGTTTCTTGAGTTTGCAGCCAGCTGATGACACAACGGAGATTTCCTATCAGGAAGGTCCACCCAAGGCAAATGAGAAGTGCAGGGCCCTTCGTGGCTCTTCTGGACCTGTGCCTTGGCCTGGGCTCACATTTGCCAGTTGTCTAAGGAATTTAAATGTCCCCTATACTTCTCAGGAGACTGAAATACTCCCTCTCCCTGGTGTCCAGGACTGGATTTAAAGCAGGTAAGCCTTTGCTCTAGGCTGTCTACCTAAATTGTTTCTTATACTGCTTTCCTTTTCTCAAGTTATTGTTGCCTGGAAAGCAAATTCTTGGCAGGAGGCACACAGGAGAAAAGTTTTTCATGTCTGTCTTTTTCAGCCAGATCAAGACCAGGGATCACAAAGTGGGTACACACCTGGTACAAACTGCCCTGGAGAGCGAAGGAGGGAGGGGCCAAGAAGGGTGCCAGGAACTTCTTCCATAGCTCCCCAAAGCTGTACTTTTTTGAACTGCCCAGCAAATGCAGTCCTTTAACTGTCCTCAACAGCCCTGAGGAAGCTCACCATCTTTAAGTCTTCTCCACTGCCTTTGCCTGAAGTGGATTGACAATGTCTACCCTCAAAGCAGCTCCGAGTAATCCAAAGTTGCTAATCAAAAGCTGTGGTCAGTGCTCAGCCTGTGCCCACCCTGGATCTTAGGGAAGTGAATTTTTAGATTCCTTTCTGATATCAGCAAGCTATGCCAGGGGCTGGAGTCTGCCAAATGAGTGGTGGATGGGCACTGGGAACTGCTATCACAAGGACAATTTACTGATATTTAATATAATTTACCAGCCTGTTCCTCCCGTTCTTTCCCAGATGCTGTACAGAGTTCTCCCGGACTCCAGAATTTCAAAATAGTTGAATCAGACAGTTCTTGCCTGTTAATAATTATGTTGATGATGGGACTGATTCCTAGAGCTTTTTACTCTAGCATGTTCCCACAATTCTCTCAGGTTGAGCCAATTTTATATATGGTTAGAGAGACATTTCTCAGAGTTTTCTTCTTTGATGTTATATGTTGTTCAGAAGCCAAGAAGATTTTCTTAAAGCTTTGATTAATGAACCCAGACATTCTGACAATTTTTAGAAAAATTATTTTTTCCAAAGAGTTTTAAAGATGTTATAGGAAAATGATCAATGCTAATCTTTTTGTAATTCAGTCAATATGACTTATTTAGTTTGTGTCAGATACTATTGAAATGATTGCATTGGGTAGTTTATTTAGGGTCTGAGGTTTCTTTTCTCACCTTTATTTCTCAATGTCACAAACTACATATAGATTAAGAAAAAGAAGAAGATGAGAAGATAAGGAGAATGAGGAGTAAGAGGAGGGCAAAAAGGAGGCGAAGATAAAGCGAAAAGAAAGGAAAGGAAGGAAGGGAAAGAGAATGAAAAGAAAAGGCTAGAAATAGGACTAAGGAAAAGAAAAGGGATAGGGACAGGGATAAAGAAACGGAAAAGGAATAGAAAAGAATATAAGGAAATTATAGTTTGAAATTTGGCAGTTGTTGTACTTCAGGTGTAAATCTCCCTTAACCTTCTTTATAGTCTTCTTTATAGGAACTCTTTACGATGCAATCCAGAGTAGTATAAAAGCAACAAACTGGAAGAGTTCTGAGAGCTCTGCTCCAGTCTTATTTCAGGTGATAGTAAACATTCTAAATTTGAAGAAGGTTTAATATCTCTAAGTTTCAATATATTTCATCTTTTTGATAAAGGGTTTAAATGATTATTCCAAGCTTCTTGATATTTTTAATATTATATGGAGAGTATTTTAATTACTATTCCGTATCATCATATTGTTGTTGATCACAGCCTCCACATTTTTATATAAGACCAACTATATATTATATGATAACAAATAATGATTATAACACATTATTTTTCTAGGAGTCTTAACCAAAATTTTATCTGGATAAAATTCTAGAATTTAACTAGGTGAAAGCAAAATTTCATTTGAAGGCTGTCTATAAACACTCACAT
Source organism: Myrmecophaga tridactyla (assembly GCA_004026745.1). Taxonomy (NCBI): domain Eukaryota; kingdom Metazoa; phylum Chordata; class Mammalia; order Pilosa; family Myrmecophagidae; genus Myrmecophaga; species Myrmecophaga tridactyla. Next base: position 27,655 of record PVIY010007798.1, on the reverse strand, counting down.
TTGTTATGTGTATGTAACAACTCATTGTTATGTGTATTAAATGTGTTATGCATGTGAATCCCTTAGGACACTACCCATCACGAAAACAATTTTTAAAGAATGTTAACTGAAGTTCAGGCACTTAGATACTTAGCTCTTTATGAGGAACAATGGTGGCCAGTCAAAATGTACTTTGTGATTGAGACCGTGACTGAAATGTTCTTTTTGACTATTACAAAGACATATATTGAATTAAAAGTGGTTTGACAATATTTGAATTACTCAAATATTTTATGCCAGTTAATAAATATTGCAACACTAAATATGTGAAAGACATTATGCCAAATATATTGAATGTAAAACATTAATAAAATAGGCCATCACCAAGACAAAAGCAATTGGGTAGTGAGAAATGCATATTTAAAAATTGCTTTTTATGGGGTGGTGTGATGGTGGCTCAGTGGCAGAGTTTCCACCTGCCATGCCAGAGACCTGGGTTCAATTCACAGTGCCTGCCCATGAGAAAAAGAAAATTTGCTATATATGAGAGTATGTGATAAGCATCATGATAGAGCAACAAAGATCCATATGTAGCTCAACACAAGGAAGGAAAGCTAACTTCAAACTGGGAAGATCAGCAGCATTTTTAAGGAGTGAGTTGCACTTGAGTTAAGCTTTAAAGGATAAATAAGCATTTACAAGAAGAGAATAAGGGAGGAGAGACTTCTCCATCAAAACTGCATAAGAAAGTAATATTAGTTGGCAAGAAAAAGATGCATCCAAAGTACAGGGAGTAGTTTAATTTGATGGGAATGCAAAGACTACACAGAAAATACTTTTTTTTTTTTATTAACATGGGCAGGCACCGGGAATCGAACCCAGTCCTCTGGCATGGCAGGCAAGCGTTCTTGCCTGCTGAGCCACCGTGGCCCGCCCAGAAAATACTTTGAATATAATCAGAGGAGCTATATGATATAGGTCATTGAATGCTGGTCCGCAAAGACATGAATTGCTTCTGAAGCATTTTTGAAATGTGCTGGCATAGTTAATATTTTTTTGTAGGACAGTCACCGTGTATGTGTTTTTTAGGAAGAAGAAACCAGTATTAGGGGCCAAAAGGTACTGCAAGCATCTAGGTAGTTGGTATAAGAACTTTGGTACACATAGCAGGGTTTTAGTACTCAAGATAGAAGTAAAAGATGAGTAGGAAGACATTCTGCAAATACCTAGCAATTTACTGGGTGTAATTTTAAGAAAAGAGAACTGCAATAATACATTTGTATTTATAAAAATCTGTATGCAAGGCTAAGCTCACAGAACTTCATATGTATTATCTCATTTACAAAATAACAGAGTCACAGATACTCATTGTGTTTGATTCTTCATTTCTGGAAGAAAGGAAGTCAACTCAATAATATTTAGAAAGAGGAAGACCACAATATATACAAATAACTGTACATTATGGATTATATAAAAGACATCAAGAAACATTACCTTATACTTATTTATACTTTCATGAGCAAAAAAGCATTGCTGTAGTCAAGGGGAAAGCATTGCTGTAGTCAAGGGGAAAACATTGAATTGCATAATTCTGTATTGTCATGGTTGAAAGTCCTTGGTTGAAGCTGCTTTGGTTGAAGTCCTGGTTCTAACATTTACAAGCTGTAAGCCTTGGCATGTTCAATTTTATCTATCTCTAGAATGAACTTCAATTGTATCTATCTGTAAAACGGGTATAAAATAGCACTACCCTTAAAGAGTAAAGACATGACACATATTATTAAAGACATAAACATATAAATCACATGTTTTCTATAAACAAAGGAAGATAAGTGGTACAATAACAATATTTGAATTAGTATTTATTATAAAATATCTGATCAGAATAGTCTAAATGAATGAATAACCCAGATAGATTTTACTAAAAAGAGTCTAAATTCCAATTACTTTGAATATCGGTCGCTAATATTAACTATTTATGTAGATGAGTGATATAACTTCTATCATTATTTTGGAAAAAACATAGCAGATGTGATTGCAAAGAACAATTTAGTAATTAATGGTTTCTACTTTAAGCAGATGCTCTTTGAATCACATGAATACTCTTGCTCCCCTTTTTTCTATATACTTTACAACCCAATACAGTATCAGGTATGTGTTGAACTTTAATCATTATTGATTATTGATGATGGTGCTGATAAACGAATGGCTAAGAAAGTACGTTAAAGGGAAGAGATGAGGCAGAAAGAAAATAGAAGGGATTTTGGTAAGAATGAAAAGAGAACGGTAAGAGAGCTCTTTTGTGTGATTTATTGCACCTGTTTACTTGGAAGTTGAAAATTGCTCTGCTATCTGGCATTTAATCTTTTTTAAGAGAACCAACACTGACTTGAAAATGGCTGCACTGATACATGGAGAAGCAGAGGGGAGGCTCCCGGTGTCAGAGGACTCACTTTCCTTCATTCTATAATTGCAGTATTATCTGTTGTGCTTCCAGAAATGAGAGCAAGGGTGAGAGAGAGAGAAGGAAAGATAGATGGCTCCTTGGTTTCTCTCTGCTGTCGCTAGATGATTGTACGTTTTAGAAAAAAAAAAGAATCGGATTTAAAAAAATGCTCACCCAAACTTGATCATAAGCTAAATTTCTTTTTAAAATGGCAGATTTAAGTTAACTTTCATTTCTTTTGTTTTTGCTACCCTCTGCCCAATTTCTGGTTGAAACTCTAAAGGTCATATTCTCAAAAAAATCACATTGTTGTGATTTTCCCAGTGAAAATTACTGTGAAAATTGCAGCTAGGAATAGGAACCACCACTGAGGAAGTACGATTTTTCTCTTCTTCTCAGCACATTGTATTTGGGAAACATCAAAAGTTTTAGAATGAAAATTTATTTCAAAATCAGGCAAAATTCCTATCTCTATATCAAATTATCTAAAAAATCTTTTACTTCTACTCACAGGTCCCATGACTATAAGGAAATTGAAGGTAGAGTACAATTTCAGTCATTTAAAAATAAAGTCCTTTTAGACAACTAAAAAAGAAAATGAAATTGATGGTGTTGTGAGTTAATCATTCAACTGAGAACAGTTATACTCACACTGTAATGTAAGCAGTTGGGCAGGTAAAGAAATGATACCAGTACAGTAATACATTATCTAGTTGTCGATTCTTTTGCTATCAAAAATTGTACTTTTTTTCTTAAGCAAATAATTTCAAGTTGTAAGTTTGTACTACAATCATTTACTTAAAGGAAAACTCATTTTATTCAAATAACTGGGAAGGAATGTATTAATTTAAATCATATGTAATTCTGGCCTACCTAAGGCCACAGCATTATTTGGTTCAATTTGAGCTAAACTTTATACATGTAATAGTATTTTTATACTTATATAAACTTACAAGCATTTGCTATCTCTCCTCCTTCTCTAACCCATCTCATTTTCAAACGAAAAACAAGTTATTTATACCTACCAACCCCATCCATCACTGATACATTTCTTTTTTACCCCAGCTTCTCAGATATAATGGAACCTAAGATTTTCCTTCCTGTTAGCATCAACTAATTTTCATCCATATTTAGGTAAAACATCTTTATCTTAGACTCTTAACTCTGTACCAGGAACAAATTTTCTCTCCAGGTCTCTCTGCTATCCTACTTGTTGTGGTTGAATTGTGTCCTCCAAAAAAAATTAAATAAAGCATGTCCAAGTCCTAAACCTGCAACCTGTAAATGTGACCTTAATGGGAAACAGGATATTTGAAGATGTTGTTAGTTAGGATGAGGCCAAATTCGATCAGGATGGAGCCAAATCCAATGTGCTGGTGTCCTTATAAAAAGGAAAGGAGAGGCACCAAGAAACAGTGGGAGAATGTGTTGCAATGACTGAGGCAGAGATCAAAACCTAAGTATTGCCAGCAAAACACCAGAAGTTAAGAAGAGGGAAGAAAGGATTGTCTCCTATAGATTTCAGATTTCTAGCCTCCAGTGTTGTGCCACAATATAGTTCTGTTGTTTTAAATCATCTAGTTTGTGGTACTGTGCTATGGCAGCCCTAGAAAGCTAAGACACTATATCTAAAATCAAAAGTTGAAAATAATGTCTTGTCTTAGTGCTGATAATTTGATATGTGTCGCTGAAAAGGATTGTGGATTTGGGCCACGCTCACATCCTCTTTACCCTGAGAAGTGCCTGTACAACAGAAACACAGACACCAAAACTCACTACATTTTCCAATACTACACTTTAAAAACTAAAACAGAAAAATGTTCATCAAATTTAAAAAAAATTGTTGAAACTTCTGTTTTTTCCACTATGCTAAAATATATGTATATATATTTTATATATGTATATAAATATATAAAGTAGTAATCAAAATTTATAGTAAATAATTGACTTGGAAAATGTTCTTTAAAAATCCACTTAAATAGTATCAAGTGTTCCTACAACTGTAGCCACAGGCTCCGGATAGAGTTTCAATTCTTTTTTTAAGAGGCTTGTCTGCCTCCAAGCAGATATGTTTTTGGAAACCGTTTTAGTTTCCTCGATACTAAAACTAATACTATGCAATGGGTTGGCTTTGGCTTATGGCTTCAGAAGCTAGGTTTGCTTCCTTCTGGGACTGTCTTATTTGTCCAGCCAGCCAGCTTTGCTGCTCCTTGACTTTTCTACCACATGGCAAGGCACATGTTGGTGTTTTCTCTTTTCTCTTCCAGGTTCCACTGACTTCCAGCTCTTGTTTTTCCCATGTCTTCTTTCTGTGTCTGATTTTCACTCTACCTGTAATGGATTCAAGTAATCTGGTTTCAACCTAACCTGATGCAGGTGGGCAACCTCTTAACTGAAGGAACTACTTGGAGAGATTTTATGTTCGATGGGTCCACACCCACCTGAATAAGGACCAGAGGTGTCCAATCCGGGGTACACAATTCACCCACCACAGAGACCTTGGGGTATCAGGCTCTCACCAAATCTCACACAAATGTAGATTTCTCCTAGATTAGAGCTGAAACCCTTGCTTTATTTTCTTCCCTTCTAAAATTTTTTATAGGTTCTTGCCAAGTTCTTTCCCCTGCCCCATGGTTCCCTTCCTATGGCAGAATAGCTTGCACAGTTTGTTGGGTAAATCTTTTGGGTCTATTTCCTAAAAAGATTAATCTGTCTTAGTAAATTCTTCCTTCGCTCCCCAAGTACTTTACGGCAGCTCCGTTTCTAGTCGTGTCTATGAAAAATAACTGAAAAATTTCAGCAGTCCAGTAGTGGTTCCTGAAGGAAAAGAAAAAAGGGAAAGGGGAAGAGAAGAAGGAGAAAAAGAGAAAATGGTGCTATTTCATATAGAATTGCCAAAAATTTATATTTCATGGTCACTAATAAATCATAACTAATTTACTATATATTTGTCATAAATACCTTTTCAAAATGTAAAGGAGACATAATGCCAAAATTAAGTAAATAAATTTAGCTTTGGGGAAAAATCCTTTTCTCATTTTACTAAAAATATGTTAAAATCTTTCGTGAACCAGTGTTCTAGTATTTGAATTTTGAAAATACTTATTTCTTTTATGAATTTAGTGAGCAAAGAGCTGCAATTTCAAAAATGAATACACCACAAATCCTTGAATAAAGTTAGAAACTGCCACTGTGTATGAATGAAAATTACAAAAGATCAAAGAAGAAAAGATACATGAATTAAAGTTCTCTAGTAACTGGTCCTGCATTGTAGGATATGGCTTATTAATGATAGTTAAATGCTTTGTTTGATATAATAGAAAGTTACCATCCTCAAGTATATTCAATTTAAAATAAGATATATCAGAAATTTAAACGTCTTGAAGCTGGTGTTACAAATAGAGGGTGTGCTGAGCTACATAAATTGTACATAGAGAAGTTACAGAACAAGAATAAATGCATTTGTCCAGCATTGTTCCAGAGTCAGCTATGTCTAAGGGACACATGTAGAACAGGAATCATTCTCCATATTCTGTTTTAGAATGAGCAAAAATATCCAAATCCTTTGCACTAATTCCATGCAACTTGATTCTCTTTTCAAGATACATAAGGACCCAAAACAAGAATTATACATACTAAAAAAGTGTTTTCTTGAATGAAGGTTAATAAACTGTTCTATAGAATTTGGTTAAGTTCATTCCACTTGCCCTGAAAATCCCTGAGCAAAACTGGTAAAATAAATTTCTCACATTTGGGATCAAAGATCTAAGATCAGAGACAGTCATCCAGACGCAGACACCTCAGGAGTCCAAATGAAACATCTTAATGTACTAAATCATAGCCTTTTTTTTTTTTAACATGGGCAGGCACCGGGAAACGAACCCAGGTCTCCAGCATGGTAGGCAAGAACTCTGACGCTGAGCCACCGTGGCCCAAATCATAGCCTATTTCAAGAATATTTTTACTGAAGTTAGCAAAAGATGTTGCCTTATGATTCCATATCATAAATCATGTTATCCCACTTACAGAATCCATTCAGGGCTTTCTGTTCTTAGTCTTAAAATAGATAAAAGAATAAACATGTAAAAATTACCTTCAACCACTCATTTTTCCTGAAATTTTGTATGACACAATTTTAGGATTATAAATTTAATATTATGAAACTATTCCATTTAGGAAATAGAAATTAGTATATAAGCATGTTTATATGTGGTTTAATCTCCTAGACTGCTGAAAGCAGATATCATAAAATGGGTTAATTTTGACAATGGGAATGCATTCGCTTAGTAACCTATGGTTTTGAGGCCTTGAGATTGCCCAAATTGAGGTATCATCAAGGTGATGTTTTCTTCCAAAGGAACAGCTACCAGTGAGTACCTCTAGAGCCCTCTAGAGAAAGGTCTAATCAGCCTGTCTGGTTATCTAATACCTTAACCTTTTCCATTTCCCAACTGGAAATTACACCACTCTCTGCACATAGCAAGGCACACGGTGGTATCTGCCGGTCTCCTCCTTCTCTTCCAAATTTCATTGCTTTCAGCTTCTTGCTTCCGTGGCTTTCTCTCTCTTTGCTCTAAATTTTATTCTCTTAACAAGGACTCCAAAGAGAGGATTAATACCCACGCTGTGCCAGGCCCTAACTGAAGTAACTGTACCAAATGATTCTACTTACAATGGGTCCACACCCACAGAAATGGATTAGCTTTAAGAACATGATTCTCTGGGATACATACAGTTCCAAACCATCACGATATTTTTTGCAAAGCAAATTAATGTTTCCTATTAAATTCATAGGCAGGTAAGGATGTGAAATATAAAATGTAAAAGGGTTCTTCTGTTGTCGTTTTTGTCGAAAAATAGACAATTTCAGTGTGGTATCAATTAGATTATGATTCTAACTGCCAGTTGAAAGTTAACTTCTGATATTTATAGCCATCATAGTTAAATCATTTGCAAACATAAAAGTTAATTGCATGTAAGAAAAACTAATCAGTTGTATAATTATGGAAGCTGAAAAAAATCTCAGTGAAGTGCTATTAACCAGTTTTATTTCAGTAAAAAGAAGGAAAGATTAAGGCTTTAATGGTTTTTTAAAAGAAACATCCCAGAGAAAATCTGCTTTATATATTTTTTTTCAAAAAAAAATTCTTATGTCTCTAAAGTGGTGTAATTTTCCATATTTACTTTATTTCTACATAGAACAGTAGACCTCTGTGTAGACAAATCTGACAAATACTCAAACAGAATTCTTTTAAATTGAAATATCATTCATATGGAATTACACGTTTTATGTACACAAGAACTCCATTTCTGTCATAGCATTCTTTTTTTTTTTTATCTGAAGTAAGCTAACACCTTCATTTGATTGTCACTAGATATGCTGACAAAGCTGAGCCAATATTTTCCAGTTGGGAAATGGAAAAGGTTAAGGTATTAGATAACCAGACAGGCTGATTAGACCTTTCTCTAGACAATTTAGTCAATAGCCACAATTTATGATGCAAACCTAAGTGTCTTTAGTTTTGCCTTGTTAATTCCACATTTACAGAATGCACGTTGATAACTTCCTCCCACAAGACTATTTAAAGACATGGAACAGCAAACAAAAGAATTTGTGTTCCTATCCCCAAATCGATAAAAAACCAAAGCTTGATTAAACTGGAACATTACTGATTCCTTGGGCTTTAAAAATCCTCTACTGAATTCCAGTCCTCACCCCACCCATTCACCACCACAGTCCAGGAAGTCCAATTTGTTTAATTATTTAATAACTAGGAAAAGACACAACTTTTTGAGACATCCAGAAATATTTCAGAAGTTATTTTACATAAAAAGAAAAGGGAGAAATACACAGATATCATGCCCAATTTTATAGGGTAACTTTATACGATTTATAACTAGCAGCAGGGCTCTGAAATCATAATGAATCTCAAACATCAAACAAATTTAAAGTAATTTTAAATTTCTATAATCTGTTTCTCAAGAAAGTTATATGCATCACAATGATATAACATGATATCTTTTAAAAAAGAAAGTGTACCACAGTGTGGACTGTGATTTTGAATCCTATTTTCTTTTCTCCTTGTTTTTCTTTAATAAAATTATTTATTACACATACTCCTGTTTTAAAAATTTTGGTTTCCCTTTTTTTTCAAATAGAGGTCTTTCTTTTTTTCATTGCTAATCCATCTTCTCCTTTAGTGTTGGAGTATGTCTCCCTTTTCTGCATTGGTATCCTCACAGATGTCATTTTCCTCTCTAGTTTGGCCCCCTTGGTTTTATGCCTTATCCTGTTTTAGATTATGCTGAGCAGTCTTTGACATATGAGCAGTGAGTCATTCTGAATTGAGAAAAACAACTATGTTGGAATTAAGGTGAGGCCAAACTAACAATATATATTTAATATTCCTACTATATCACAATAGCAGGGATTAAATATGTTACCTTTTTTAAGTGAAGATTTTTACTTTCCAACAAAATATTTTTCACAGATTTAAAAATCCATTTTAGTAAAGCAGACATGCACATTAATTTGATTCTGGAGATAAATTAAAATTTTTGTAGCTATGGACCTTCAAGATTTTTTTTAGATTTCAACCTATTTAGATTATCGTTTTTCTTGTCATTTAATGGTCAATTTAGATAATTACTTTGCTCTGAAGTATCGATAGTTCCAGTAAAGACTTACTACATTAAAACATAACTCTATGCCTATTTCTTATTATATAAAAATAACTATTTTAATCCAAAGAGTAAAAAGATTTAATAAAATCATTTTTATAATCACAAATGAGATGATATATGAAAGTCACTTAGTATAAAACCTGGCACTTAACAAACAATAAAAAGCAGCAATTATCATTACTATCATCATCATTATTTCATTAATTTATTCATTCATTTGACATATATTTGTTGAACACACAAATATATGTTTATAACACACATATGTTGAACACACAATATGTATTTGTTGAACAAATGCCATATACAAAACTAGACATTAGGTGAAAAAAATATATAGTGATTCTCTTTGTGGAATTAATCTCTATATTAGTCTTTCTAACTGAGCTATGATATTTTTCACTCTGTCTCCATCTTTAAAATGGGGATGCAGTACTTCAAGACATTTGGGAGAATGAAATAAAATGTACAAAAGAAGTACTTGTCATAGTGTTTCTCACATGATCTGTAGTTACATTATTACTTTTACTAATATCAGTAGTAGTATAATTTCATTCCTATGGTATGAGAAATTCCATGACAATTACTACATTATTTTAAATTAAAGAAGAATCTAAATATATTAAATTTCATTTGGTATTTATATGTTATGTTAAAAACATCTTGTAAAAGGTAATATTTTTATTTTTATCTTTTATTTAGCTTTATTCTTTATGAATGATGTGGGACCTTTTGCTCTCCCAGATAAGTCATGTGCAAGGCATAAAATTTGAATATTTCTTTAACTTCTGCCTTGTACTCATGTATCTACTAAGTAATTGGATATCCATTTTGAGCAAAAATTCTCTCTTTATGTCACTTACAGTTATAATGTTCTTTCTTTCTATCTATTGCCCATTGATGCAATCCCTAGTTTGGTTCTCATGCCTAGACTACTCAGTAGCTTTTCAACTTGAATTTCATCCACACACAGTCTCATAGTCAAGCACCTATTACCCATTCATTTAGTATTATGAACCATCATCTCTAGCCAAATTGTTAGCCATATGATCCTCAACACTAATTTTGAACTTCTTTACCAGTCATTTTTTTGTAATATTTTTCTGGCCTCCTGAAATGACACTCCTTTATACCTTACCCACCCATACTGCTCTTTACTCCAAGCACAATTTAATTGCTTCCTCTATTAAGAATCTTCAGACCTCTACTCTTAGAATTGTCTGGATTCTTATTGTTAATGTTATGATACTTTCTTTCAGTGCTTAATCAGGTGCTTCCACATTATGCTTTGCATTTCTTCATATTTAATTTTTATGTATCAGTCGTGTTGCTATTTAGTAAGTTTTTGCATTTGTCTTTAATTGACACATATAAGCTCCTTGAGAAAGCCTTATTTTTAAATCTCCAGATAGAAACAGTTCTGAAATAAGTGTTGGCTCATTACAATTTGTTTCTCTATTCACTAATATATTTTATTTTAAATCTATACAACAGATATATACATATATATATACATACACACACACACTAATTTTTGCACAGTACCTGATATGTAACTTACTTTACACTTCCAGAGTACTTTTATTATAACCATTGAATTCTCGAATGTTTGCTCCTTCTATTCAATGATTGAAAGGTATGATTTCCATCAGTATGTCAGACTAAAGCTGGCAATCTAGCCAAATCAAAATAGAACTTTTGACAGAGAATTTATAGGACAGTTATGTCAAAATAGAGCCAAATATAAGACTTTAAAAGAAATGTTTTAATGAAATCCTTCCTTGGGGAAATCAGTGACCTATCTTTTCAAAGATGCTACTTTAGATGACAATCAATACTTGTATTTATGTGCACAGGTGAAAAACTGAAATACACAGTAGTTTTTCTACATGATGAGTGTAGGAAGCCAGCTGTCAATTAACTACTGCCTATGCCCGCAAACCTCAATACACTACTTTCCAAAATCTATTGTGTAGATTTAATATCATATATTTAAGACCTTCACTCTATTTCCAGCCTACATTTTTATATTTAGATAACATGAAAACTGTCTCATAACTCCTATTTTATTCTTTTATGACAGTTCAGTATTTGATGCCAATGAACAATTTACATTCTACTTGGTCAGTTTCTCAAGTAATTACAAGTAATAAAATACATAATATTTTTATTTTATGGATTATTTGATCTCATCTTAAAGTTCAAATGAAACTTGACCCATAAATTTAATAGTCAATGTCATATTATATTACATTAAATTTACCTACAATGAATGTGGGCACCCAACCTCATTAATGAAAATACATGTTATAAGTAAAAAATAAGCTTCAGATTTCAAGTTGGAGTTTAGCCATACCTATTGGTTCACGTGGGCCATTTTCTTTTTCACAAATAATGTATGTTAATAACTGTACTCTGATTTTGCAATATGACACATCCAATATGCACCTTATTATATGACCTGAACAGTATAGAATTATATGTGACATATAATACCTCATAGGTGAAATCATTTCTAAAATAATTTTTACATTTTCAAAAGTAGCAAAGAGTAACTTTATGTGGGCAATATTCTTTTTCTGCCATGCAGTGGCACAAATAAAGGATATTCCTGCCTAAAGGTATAACAGAAAGGATTTGAAATAATAAAATAAATACAATGTAAGGCTGAGCCTTGAAATAAAAAGTGTTGATGATTAGTAACAGAAATCTGATATTAGACTATTCTCAAAAGTATAAAAATATAACATAGAAATATGACCTTTACATTTACAAAAGGACATTCCATAAAGAGCACATACAATACATGGTTACCTAAAACTTCAAAAAATGGATTAAAAAATGAAAACCTCTAGAAAACCCCATACCTCCCTGCATGTATGAGATTATTTTTGTAGTTAATCAGGTGAAATTTTACAAACAAAAATTATTATCTTCACCTGCTATTTTGCAAATGAATGATATTTCTTGCAGTGGGGACCAGGTAAATAAATATGTATGTCTGACATTACTGTTTTAAGGTCTCTAGAAACTTTACTTTTCTGTTTACAGGATAATAGCATGAATTTTTAATACAAAGCATAATTCATTTTGTACTTTATGTGTGACAAATCTGTGGGACAGATAGAAAAATATATCTAAAAAAAGTATTTTCTTCTTAACTACAGAATACTAAGCCAAGTGCTTCTGTTTGATTCAGTTCAACAAAGATGCTTTATGCATCCTGCAGGAATTGAGAAAGGCAGAATAACCAAAATATTCAATTAACCATTTCACCCATTCACTCAAAATTTTACCTTAGATTTTTATATATTTATATATGTGGTCAATCATTCTAACCTTACATGCCTCGGATATGAGTTACTACCATGGGCTTTGTGGTATAAGATTAAGTGGTAGAAGTCTCCCAGAAAATACTACAGAAAACACATACACACACACACACACACACACAAATTGTAACAAGGCAATCTAATATGAAATAAAAGTTGAGAGAGAATAGAATAATGACATTATAAGAAATAAACAATTAAAAACATAGAAAAAAGAAAAAAATATGCCAGCAAGAATTTTTTTTTTTCCTTGTATACTGTATGGCAGGGGTCACATTTCATTCTTTTTCCATGTAAGAATCCTCTTATTGCAGCACCATTTGTTGAATTTTTGTTTGGTTTGGTTTTTCGTTTGTTTGCTGGGGAAGTACGTGGGCTGGAAATCGAACCCAGGTCTTCCTCATGGCAGGAGAGAATTCTGCCCCCGAACTATCCTTGCACCCCCTGCCAGCAAGGGTTGTGCATGACCATACTCTATCGACTGCCATTTGACAGTTAACAATGATATCATGGTAATGTTTCACTCATGTGGGAAAGATAGAGCCCCTCATGTGGGTCAATAATATGATGTTTTGAGAAGATAGAAAGAGCCTCTATAATTCAGTTCTAAAGACTAAAAGTAACCTTTATTTATATCTACTCCAATATACCTTTTTTGGGGGGGGGTTTCATGGTTCAGGATTCGAACCCAGGTCTCCCATATGGAAGGCAAGCATTCTACCACTCAACTACCCATGCACTCTAAATGTATTTATTTTTAAAAGATATTTTTTTCTCATCTAAAGTGCAAGTGGCATATTTTATTTGCCCTTAGTTATCAAGTTTTTTTCACACACGTAGAAGTGAACAATGGAATATAAATGTTTTAATGTCACTTTCTGTGTTCATTTGCTCAAACATTTCAGAGGAAATTTGAATACTCCTTTAAATGTTTTTATTATTCTAACTAAAAAGATGCTTAACTTTTATTTTTTTTCATTTGCAAGAGGGAGTTTTTAGAGTGCCTGATCTAACTAAACTAAGTTAGATTTCATTATATTAAAGGCGAAACAAGAAAGCCATGTGGAGCTACTATTTTCCCTTAATGCCCTTCAGTTATGAAGAAGGAATATGGATGATCAATTGATCAAAAATAAGTTCAGTAGGCAGAAAACCTGATGAGTCTGTAAAGATATTTGATTGAAAACCTGTAAAATAAATAGTGATTAGTAAATGACAAAGTAAACTATATTAATACAATTTTCAAAAAGGTGAAATCATCATGATTTCCATACAAATAGAAAAATGAAAATGTGTCAAAAATTTTATTTAACCCGTTTAAGACAGAGAACTTTAAGAAGCTCAGTATTTATAGGCAATGTCAAGATAACAAACATGGTTCAAGTTCAACAGCACCATAAACTGCAAATTTTGGTGTTACCTTTTCCAAGATACAGAAATTCTTTGTATTTCTACAATAAGAAAAAAAGACATACAACTTAACATCTGCCCTACAAAGTTGTAAAAGAGATCGAACAATAGAAAAGTCAAGGTAAGCACTGCACTGAAAGAACATCTAGTATTCTAATTTGCTTGAGTCCAAATTCTGGTATCTTTTTCTGACATTGAAAAATGTCAATTTAATGGAAAACTCTTTGGAGGTTGGTGGGGGATGGAGCCCAAACTTGCAAACTTTGTAAAACCTGGTCAGGAGATTCTGACACATATTCAGAGCTAAGAGCTACATCAGAGCTTTAAAAAAATGTTGTATTCAATGAAAAGATTAAAATGTTTGCCTATTTTTTTTCCTACAAGGTTACATAAGTATTCAATATAAAAATAGTAGCAGTTGAGGAGTCCAAAATAGGGACTGTTTTCAAAAGTTTTGTAATTTTCCCCATAATTCTTTGAAGTAGCCAGAAAAACTGCCACTTCTCCTCCTCATGATTGTTTTACTTTTCCTTCTCTTGATAAACTATATATATATATATAATTTAATATTTAACTGCACATATTTATATAGTTAAATCCAAATTTGAGGTATAAACTATTTATTACTTTCTCTGTAGACTAAGATGTTTCCTCAGTGTGGTATTATTTAAAATATTAGGCAAAAGATGAAAATGATAAGCTCAAAGTAGTCAGAACAGGTTTTGATTCTCTAGCATCTATCTCCCCCCCCGCCGCTTTTTTTTCTTGGTAACACATTGTGATTTTCCTTTGAAGAACCAGCCCTCTCTTATTTTGAGTTGATGTGTTCTTCACGGACATACCCAAAACCACACTTTGACTCCAGGACTGAGTTTGCAGCCCAGACCAGTCAATCTGAGTCATTATAATTGGATAAAAATTTGATCCAGGTCAGGTTTCTGCAAATCACAGGAATAGTTATGAAAGAGACAGCACTTTTTATTAATGTTTGCACACTATCACAATCCAACAGTGAAGTTTCTGGGAACTTCTTTGCCATTACCATCAGTTTGCCTAAGAAATGAACCAGTATACAGGAAAGCAGACCCCATAGTAGAGAGTAGCACATTGCTGATGAAAACATTTCAGCATTTAGATTTAACTTTTGACCCTCCCCCCAGAGGTATATAAAAGCCCAACAATCAGGCAACACAGGTATCCCTCATCTCTGATGCAAAGCAGGGTTTGTGGAGCTGCCATCCACTGACCCTTACCCAAGCAGATGGCATCTCTGGGGGACAATGGAATTCAGCCACGATGTAATCTCTTCCCTTGCTCTTGTGGACCCTTTGGGCTGTGTAAGTAATAAACCAGCTATTTGCTGAAAACCTCTGTTGTGTCTGAGCCTGTGTTCCCACAAAGCACCACATAACAACTCGCTCCACACAAGGAAAGAGTTTTCTATTTTCCAGGTTACCCATTTTAAGCACTATGGGCTTTAAAAATATATGGTATTAATATAAAGGAGAATAAAAATCATAATGTTTTTAGAAGCCTTTCACAAACCACTGAGGATGTAGTGCCCAGGCAATGCAGAGTGCAATTCATTCAATTATTGTATCAATCATGCAAATTCCTCAGGGGGAAAATAGCAACAATCCATATATTTCTGCAGGGTTATAAATATTTTTAATCTACTATACCTATGGATATTAAAAGAAATTGAAAGTATGCAAGTACTCCTAACATTCTAAGAATCCCAAAGTGATTTTTATTTATCTTTAGAAGTCTATGATATATAAATGAAAATGTAACTCATTATTCCACTTTTTAAATTTATATTTCAAAGAGAATATTACTTAGTGTCCAACTAGGCTAGCTGTTATGACAAACAACTCCCAAATCTTAGGAGGTTAACATACTAAGTGTTCCTTATTCATTTTACAGTCCAAGGAGTACTGAATGGCTCTATTCTGAGTAACAAGGTAAAAGGTACTTAGGCTCCTTCCATCCTGTAGCATGTGTAGTTTCAAAAATTAATATCTGAAGATACCACTGAGAGGGAAGGTGAATGGAGAGTCCCATGTGGGAGATTGTGATGCTTTGAAGGTGTGTAACCCCAGAAAAGATCATGTCCTTAAAGTTAATCCATTCCTGTGGGTGTAGACATATTGTGGGGCTTTTGATTAGGCTATTTCAGTTAATGTGCACCTCAGGTGTGTCTTAATCCTCTCCCTGGTGTCCCTTATAAGAGATGAAATTCAGAGCAGTATACAGAAGCCCAGAGAGAAAAGCCATAACCTAAGAGTGACAGAAGACAGAGAAAGAATACAGAGAAGCCAAGAGAAAAGTACCCAGAAGCTGAAAGAAATGAAATCTCGGAGAAGACCAGAAGATGCCAACCATGTGCTTTGCCATGTGACAGAAGGGTCCCAGATCACCAGTACCTCAGCTTCAGGGAGGAAGCATCGCTGGTTGATGCCTTGATTTGGGTATTTTCACAGCCTCAGTACTGCAAACTTGTAAATTAATAAATCCCCATTGTAAAACCCAAACCATTTCTGGTATATTGCATTTTGTCAGCTTAACAAACTAAAACAGAGATTTTCATGAGCCAAGTTCCATTTATCAGAATCATGTCATGCACCTTAAACATTGCTAAGGGGTGGGAAAAATAATTTAGAAGTGTGTCCAGGGCAAAGATGACAAAATGGACATTGATGAGTATTGGAAGTCTATCCCACACTTATCAAACCTCATTAGGTTGAAAAATACAGAAATCAACTCAAGCTAGCTAAGAAAAAAAAAAGAGGTAAACTAAACATACTAGAAGAACACTAGAATATGTCAGAGAAACTGGTCACGACTCTACCCAGTACATGGAACCAGAAAAAGGCAGAACCCTTTTGTTCCATTTTGCCACTCTGCCCCACTGCACTTTCCACTGCCTCTCTGTGCACAAGTAGTCATCAGAATACCCTTGAGAAATGCCTCTGGGTACATCTCCTCACTAACTGGACAAATAGAAACTGCCTTTTTCTCACTAGACTCAATTTGTGGGAGAGGGTGAATCCTATCGACCCAGTAGGGAATGTATGGTTTGGCTGCCAGAATCTTACTCCTGTTAATGAAATAAATGGGGGAAGGGGGATTTGGCAATTGTCAGAGAAAAGGTATTGAGATTTGGGTAGGCAGATATCCAAAAACAGTGCCTAATGTACCTTTTAAAATCTCTATTTTCCGCATTTTTAATTTCCTGCAATTTCTGTTTTTTTTTAATTGACAATTTTGACACACTGCATTACATCTAAAGGCTATTATAATGAAACTATATTAAATAACTATCAGATGGCAATGCAAGTTTGAATTAATATTGCTATGATTTTATTTACTTTTTTTTTGAGCCTCAGGTGTTGAAAGCTGTGTTAATAATTTCCTAAAATAAAACTTTCATTTGGCCAAGCAAGTTCCTCTCTTATTAATTAATTTATCCCTTTCTCCTTCCACATATCCTTTCTTCCCTACAAAGATAATAACTCTAAGGTATTTTTCATGAATCCAATTGTCTGGACCATTATATGGTTGTATAGATGTAAGCTATGTAGAGTTGTTTTATAGTATTACTTCAATTCTAGAACATTTTTTGTGCTATAGACCTGTTTATTTATCACTTACCACTATGTTTTTATAATCTATCCATTCTGCTGTGCTTCTAGCCGGTCATTTGCTTCTGTTGCATATCTTCTGTTGCATATATCGTGTTCTCTCCAAGATGGACAACTAGATTGCATAGAACTCCCCACTACCACAAATGAAGCTGTGATGAAGTCCTCAGGAGTGTTCCATTGTGCTTTCATCTGAGGAAATCTCTGGGATGTTTCCCAAGGAGTGAAATTGCCTGGTCATAGGGATTGCATACACCAATGTAGCCAAGACTGCTAGATAGCTCTCCAGTACTGTGTCAGTCTAGGACTTCAAACACCAGGATTTACACATCTCTGATAGTACTTGGCTTTACCCATTATACCAATATGTTAGGGGAAAGTGGTATTTCCTTGTTGCTTTGTTTATAGCACCTCTCTAAGTACTTAGTTATTTTGGTTTCCCAGTCTATGAATTGTTCCTCATATCCTATGCTCATTTTTATGGTGAGTTTCTTGTCTTATTTTATTGATATGCAGGAGATTCTTGTATCTGGTAACTGTATTGTCTGTTTGGTTAAATATAAACCCTTATTTTTATTGTAATCAAATCCACCTATCTTCTTGTAGCTTGTGCTTTTTGCATCTTATTTAAGCAGATTTTTCCTATGACATACTCATAGAGATCCACTGATACATTTTTCTTTATTACATTCTTTATTTAACTAGAATTTTTTTGACTATTTTCTACTTTCTGACATAGATTTATAGTAACTTTTTTAGGTTTAAACACAGAGCAGTGCCAAAATTCTTAATGAACGTTTAATGATAGGATAAATTTGAATAGGCATTCTCTGATGTGGGTTTAGTAAAAAAAAATTTAGACCAGAAATTCTACCTCTTTGTGGGAGTAATGGATTTTAGAAGAACTACAAAGAAATTTGTTTCTTGTCTGCTTAGCTATGGGGCTTGTTTCTGGTAAGATAAATGGAATGGCATAATCACTACAGAATAGTAATTCATGCAAAGGCCAAATTTAGGGATCGCTTCAAATCAACAGAATGCTTATCCTGGTCTAAGGCACCAATTTAAGCCAGATGTTCCCTTAAGCAATGCTTGTTATGATATCTTTATTTTGATAGTACAAAATGTCTGTAGTTATGTATACTTTATCTGAAGAAAGGATTCCATATGCTTTGAATAGAACTGCATTACTTTATTACTTATGTCAAAGCTTTATTTTGTTCCTAGAAAGTTAGTATTAAATCACGGGTTAGGAACTTTAATATTGATATTAATAGAGCACATAAAGTCATATATTATCAAAATTAAGTGTGATTAACAAAAGCATATATCTTATGTTAAATCTTACTTTTTATTTTGCTTTACTCAGGAGAAAGATTTTGATGGCGATTCTGATGGAGTTTTCCATTGATAGAGATTTTCTGCCGAACAGATGGTCCCCACTTAACAATTGCATTGCCTCCAGAATGCAAATGAATAGCTTATAGAAGTGGAAGTAGAAAGCGTTGAGGGAAAAAGGGAGTTTGTCCTGGCGGCTGCTCACATTACCATATGTGCTCACTGCTTAAGAAGCCTCTTGCTCTGTTCACCATCTCCCAGCACAACTATTCCAAAGTGACAATTCATTGCACATCTTCAGCTACAATGTGGAACACTTTACATACATTTTGTTAAGTCATTTAATAGTCACAACAACCCGTTGGTTTATGTGTCCCCATTTTAGAGTAGAGGGAGATGAAGTCCAAGTCCACATAGTAAACATGGGAGTAAGGATTCAAACCCAGATTTCTCTGATTCAAAATCTACTCCCTTAACTTCAGTATTGTACTCCCGCTCCTTTTGTTAGACTTTTCCCCAAATTTTTCTAGAAGATGCCACTCTGCTAAAGAAACAAATTAATTTTTGTCATACCTTAACTTGCTCATATGGTACACAGCAGAGTTCAATGGTTTCTTTTGAAAATCTTTTATAGAAAATCTGTGACATGTATGAACTGTTTTTGGCATGAGATTAAAATTTGCTTATATCTCTCAAAAACACCTTTCAATTTTTTCCCATTATTTGGGTGATTTGTTTATTTGTTCGTTTATTATTTGCTACTGCAAGAGGGAGTTGTCTACTGGTTGATTTTCAGGTTAAAGTGGTTTGAGTGCAGCTATAACATTGATATGAAAGGAATTACCAATTAATAAAGAAAGTAAATTTTCTGGAAGACTTTTTAATTCCTCAGATAATCACTATATAGAAAGACAAAACACATTGGGCAACAGGAATAGGCCAACTTCCATATCATGTTCCTAATATCTAACCTATATTTTGCTTTCTTTAGCTTGCAGTCATTGCTCTTTGTCCCCATGTCTTCTGAGACTGAATAATTCCCTCCTTTCATTATATTGTTACTCAGGAGGTATTATTTATAGATTGTGAAAATGGTTCATTTCAGTTTTCTCTTTTCTAGATTACATTTTTTTCAATTTTATTTCAGATATTGTTTCCTCTATTTTTTAATCCTTTCTGTTCTGCTTTCTGTATTTTCTTAAATTATCCTAATCCTTCCTAAAGTTTGCTGAACCGAATATACAGAAGATTAAAGGAACAGTTTTAGCCCAATTCTATTGAGCAAGCAATTACCTTTCTGCTTCCAGTGTTACATCATTTGCTAAGATACACAAATCAAATTTGCCCCTCTCTGGTATTAGCCACCACTGCATGAAAGAGTTCATACTGCAAATGCAGCCAGTTGCTATGTGACCCCTTCAATACTTTGAGATAAAAGATTCTACTAGAATCTGATTCTACTAAACTCTTACTCATTTGACAATAAGTTCTAAAGCTTAAATTTAGTTGAGCGTTATAACTAAAAAAGTAGAATTAATAATTTTAATTACAATTTTCTGGACACTGTTTTTTTTTTAGGTAATTAGCTCCAGTTTTGGGTTAATTTAGATTTGTAAAATTTCATAACAAACTGTATTTTTTAACTTGCTCAACTACATCCATTACTCTTGGAATTTAGGAACAATCATTTATAGAAAGACAACATTTAATTGAGAAATCTAACTAGGATATTGCATATACCAAACTAAAGGAACAAAAAAATAAACATTAGGAACCTAAATCAGTCCGAAACACCTATTTGTGTGTGGTTTGGAAAGATTTAGGGGGAGGAAAGTGGTTGCTATGTGGTTTTAGGGGGGAGCAAAACACCCCATTTCTAATAATACAAAGAAATTCTGTAGAAATCTAATACACTTGAAAAGAACAGGCTCATAGAAAAAATGTGTTTTGAATGGGTGAAATCAGAGCAAGTTTAATACCAGATGTATAATGATTGCAGTTTCTTGTCATAAAAAGAAGGAAGTTTGAATGACTTTGTCCCTTTTTTTTCCACTGCTTTAAAAACTCTATTTTAGTAAACTATATTGCTTCCTAACCCAAATCATAACCACTACTTTTGAGTTTTTTTTCTTCAAGGAGATTAGCAATAGGAATAGAATCTGTGACCTAAAAATATGGGGCTGTGTGCTCATTTCCTATTTAGTAAAGGATCGTTGATAATGATGAATGATACACCTAAGAAATTGGAACACTGAAATTCTCCATCTAACCACAACCTCTGACTCTTTCTCCTCTCTCATTACCTCACTCCCAGAGTGAAACCTCTGGTCTTTCAACCCCTAATTCCATCAGCCCCTCCAGGTAACCCTTCCCTCTTTACTCAGACCAGACCCCATGATCCATCATTTCAAACACACTTTTGGTAGCACCTTCTCATCCATCACCTCCTTGACTCCCTGCTTCACCTTTCTCTCTGGCCTCCAACCTGAACATCCATTTTCTCTGCTTTTGCTCCCAGGTTGCCAAATGCTATTAGGGAAAGTCACATAACTGAGCTGATTGTCTCCATTACAAATTTAATTTTTAACTTCAGCTGCCCCCTCAGTTCTCTTCAGCAATCCTTTTACTTAATGCTGATCAGCCTCCTTTCTCATTTCCCTTAGCGCTTATTCCAAATCTCACCCATATTTCTCAAGCCCTATGCTCCACCCTGTCTACTTATTCTCAGCAGGCTGCCAGCTCCCTATTTCACCAGAAAATTAGAAACCACCTGTATGAACTCTCCCAGCTTCCCACACTTCCACCTCCAGAATCTCAACTGTGTTTTCATCTGCTCACGCTCCTTTCCCTAATGTCAGAGAAAGAAAAGTCATGACAAGTTGGTGAAGCTAACTCTTCTCTTGTTTTTTTGTTTCTAGCTGCTTTTATCCACTCTAGAACTTTGTTGTGTTAATTATCTTTCCTTGTTTGCATCAATAATTTCTTCCTCTGCCAGGGTTCCTTTCTTTCATGAATAAATATGCCCAACTGTCAAATATTCCTAAAATTAAAAAAAAAAACCCACGCAGTCCTTTCTCTTTTCTGATTTTTAATTCTGCAAAGGCATTGAGTGTTGTGCAGGTACTGTTATACCCACTGACGATTTACTGATGAACAATACCAGGTTCCAGCTCTCATGTAGCTTACAGATTTCTCAAAAGAAGTGTTTAAACTTTGAGGTTTTGCTTCCCTTCCACTTCCTAAGCGCTGTAATCACTGTAATTCCTACCCTACTATTCTATAGCAGGAGCCTACTTTTTTATAGGTCTGAGACAAATGCGTCTCATCTACGTGATGAAAGGCTCTGCCAGGTTAGTGGCCTCAAACCTGAAGGAAGAATGATTTCCTCAACAAGGAGGCCCTATTGCCATCAGATAAACAGGGAAATCAGAAATTTACTCTGACCGTTGGTTATTAAGGCAAATGAGTGTGTTGTGTGCAAAGTCTTCTAAAACTTCCTGGTCTAATTAATAAAAGTTAATAGACTTAATACAGGTAGGACCTCCAAGAGCTCATATTCCTTATGATTGAAGTCTTGGACGATGCAAGAAGTAAAACATCCTCCATTTAGTATACTAGTTGAGAACTAAAGGAAGATGGATTTCTTTACTACATTATAAAGGATAAAATAGAGTTTACAGAATTCCCTCACAGCTAATGGTCTCATGTGGCCCCTACTCTGTTGATGAGAGGTACCACACAAGACTTGGAGATGGAAGTATCTTTTTATGGTGGTCATGTTGGAGAGATCAGATCTTCTGTCAAGCAGTCAACAAACTGCTTGAATTCAACTGATTCCTCTGTAATTTCTACAGAGGAGGGCCTGCATGCCTTGTGTCAGAAATGCTAAGCAGCAGTTACAGGTAGCAGCTCTGTGTGTGGTTGGGTTCTTATATTTTTTTCCCAACTTGCCATTTTTATCTTGCCTCTGAGGCAACTAAGCCAGGTCTTTTGTTCACTTGAAGATTCTGTGAGCTTCTGACATTCTGCTTAGGTTTCCAACTTTGTTTCCAACAAAGTACTCTGACTGATAAAATCTACTGGGATCTTTTCTATCCTTTTACCTAGGATCATATCTGAAGCTAAATTAATTTGTTGAATCAGACTAGAGTTTTCCTAGTTGTCTGAGAAAAATTTACCTTGAGTAAACCAGGCAGAAAAATTAGCATTTTCAAGGGCCTTAGAGGACAACAGTGTGATATTACTGAGAAACTGAGAGGCAGTATGGATGAAGTACAGAGATAAAGGAATGGTGTTTTAGTTTCCTGGCTGCTAAAACAAATATATTACAATGAGTTTACTTAAACAATGGGAATTTATTGGTCACGGTTTTCAGGCTAAAACCTGAAAGTCCAGAATTGATGCATCTGTTAGGTGGCACCTTATTCCCAAAAGCTGTGGCATTCTGGGGCTGGCTGCCACAGACCCTTGGCCCTTAGCTTTTCATCACAAGGCAATGCAGATGGCGGCCTCTTCTGTGTCTCTCTCTATCTGTGCTCCACTCTGGTTATAAAGCACACCAGTAATCTGGAATAAAAGCCAAACTGATTTAGTAGGGCCATACTTTAGTTGAAGTAACCATTTGAAGAGATCTTATTTACAATGACTCCACACCTACAGGAATGCAGATCAAGACAAGATCGTGTCCAAACTGGATGCATGGCTCAATCCACCACTGATGGGAAGGAAGTGATGGGAGCTATGGTTTGAGAGAAAAGGGGCCATATAGTGCATAACTGTGTAAGATATTGAGCTCTCTTATGTCTTTTCTGGTATCTTAGAATATGTTTGCAATGAAGATAAACATTACCTGTCTTATCTACCCACAATCTCTGTATCTAGGTCGCTAGTATAGTTTAAAGAAAGTCCCTGATCCAGTGGAGTTATTCTTTTACAAGATTATGCTCTACAAACACAAATGAGCTGCAACAACTGCCTATATATATATATAATAAAAATATATAAATATATATATATTTATATATATATAAAAATATATAAATATATATATTTCACATCTGACTCATTAGTCTTCATGTATTGATGTGTTCAAAAATATTTATTGCGTCTAATATTGACCAGGCATTGTTCTAGGCATTAAGGCCAAAGCAGTGAACAAAACATATCTGCCCTCATCAAAATCACATTCTAGCGTAGGATTTCTCTACCTTGGCATGACTGACATATCAGACCAAATAACTCTTTGTGTGGTAGGCTGTCCTGTATCCCGTGTCCAGGGTAGTGCGTTTAGCAGTGTCCCTGGCCTCTACCCACTAGATGCCAGTGGTATGCCCTTCCTATTATGACAAATACAGTATCCCTAGATATTGCCAAGTGTGGTCCAGTTGAAAACCACTGTTCTGGTGGAATAGTTATAACTAAAATTATTGAACATTGTGATGGTTTGAAGCTGTATGTGTCCCAGTAAATCATGTTCTTAAAGCTAATCCGTTCCTGTGGGGGTAGCCTTATTGTGGGTGGGACCTTTTGATTAAGTTATTTTGGTTGAGCCACACCCTCAAGGTGAGGTGTTAATCCTCTTACTGGAGTCCTTTATGAGAGGATGAAACAAAGAAAAAGAACAGATAATGAGAGAGAAGGACACACACAGAAGGCAGAGAGGAAAAAAAATACCGAGAAACTGAGAGAAAAAAAGATACAAACTGAGAAATAAAGCCACAGAACAAGAAGCCAGAAGCAGAAAGCAACAAAACCCAGGAGAGAAAGGAGACACCAGCAACCCATCATGTGTCTTACCCCATGACAGAGGGACTGAGGATCGCCAGCAGACTGTCTTCACAGTCCACGTACCATCTTGATAATGCCCCTTGCTTTGGATATTTTTGTGGCCGCAGAACTGTAAACTTGTAAGTTAATAAATTGCCATTGTAAAAGCCAACTCATGTCTGGTGTATTGCATTTCAGCAACTTTAGCAAACTAAAACAAGGACCAAGTGCCAGGTAATTATCAAAGCACTTTGAATGTATTAATGCAATCTTTAAAACAGCCATGTGGAAAAGGCATGATCATTTTCTCCATTTTGCACATGAGGAAACACACACAAACTTGCACATGTCACATAAACAGAAAAAAGGAGATCTAGGTATATATCTTCTCTAGAGTAATGCTCTTATTCACCACACTACATTCTCCTCACCTCCGTAATATTGTTTCAGCACTCTCCACCTTCAATAAGCTGAAAGGCCCTTGGCAATCTTTAGATGAATGATTGCCATTTTAATTCTGGTATAAGATATAAAAAGCAGTTAAGATATTGTTCCTTTATATCATAAAATTTTACTTGCCTAACAGTTAAAAGAGTCCATCTTACTTTGCTGCACAGTCTCCATTGTGCCTCTAGTTGTTTTCCTAAAACATAATTCTTATCTAGCGACTAACTCAAAATCCCATCAGGTTCCACTTTACCAGCAGATAAGATCTGCATTCTTTAGCATTACCTCCATGGATCTTTGCAATAACCAATATCCAGGTCATATTCCACTACTTTCGTATTCAGAGATATGTTAAGCACCAGCCACACGCAACTTCCCATTCTTTCAAGTAATAATCCAAGCTGTGCCAATATATTACATGTCTAGAATAGTTTCTTTGTCTTTTGTGTCTGGGAAAATCAGATTCATCCTACAGGCTTTTCTCTAATGCCATCTGTTTGTTAAGATTTGCACATCCCCACTACTTAGCCACATATTTAATCCCCTGGACTCCCATAGTACCACTATTAAAGCACTTGCTGTATTGAACTATATATTGGACTTTACATGCTTGTTTCCATTTGGAGATTACAAAACAATTAAAGGCAATATTTTACCTTATTATTTGTATCCCAGGACTGGGTTTAGTGATTATCTTCTAGCAGGTACTCAGAAAATATGTAAGACCTATAAATAAAGTACCTGTCAATTCTGGATAGCCATCACTGAGCAAGAGGAATTGATCCTGACAAGCCTGGTTACTAAGATGTGTTTAAAGGGACTGTGGCCCATCACACTTTGTCCCTTTCCGTTACTTGCCTTTTTGCCTCTGAGCACTGAAAAAGGTTCAGGATTCCCTGTTTGTTACTTAACCATTGAGGGAATTAAACCCTCATTCCTTTCTGGATTTGAATAATAAATATTTGGTGGTTATATACTTTATGACTAAATAATTTGAATTATGTAAATTATTAAATTTATTTATTTGTATTACCTATTCAAATCTACCAGATAATATCACCATGATTAAAATTATTTCAATCATGTGGATTTGATCATTCATTTTAATGCAACAACATAAGATATTTTGTTAAAAGCATTTCTTTAAAAAATATATAACCTCTTATGTTCATGCCTCTTTGTGACTTTTCTCTTAGTACCAATGGATAAAGCAAGGGCTGATTTGTGATAAAGTTTTTGTATATTAGCAGTTATGTCACCTTAGAAGGGTGACATTGAAGTTTAAAGAAACTACCAAATAGATTTCTCAAGGGAGGGACTGCTAATTAGTTAGGCTAAAAAGGGATTTTCTTTCAAAGTTGATTTTAGAAGTGCATTTCAGTAATCATTTCCATTTCAAAGTTATTGACTTTGCTTCGCAGGGGTATTTTGGCGATTGCAAACTTTAAAACATAATCCAACGGGGTTCAAACACTTGCTGTAGCTTCCTTTTCACACCCACGCATGACAAAGCGCTTCATTAGAAGTGTTCTTGTTCTGGGTCAATTATCTAATAAGCCAAAAATGAAAGGGAGTGATTGATATAATGTAAACATCTGGAACCAGGAGAAGCTGCTTTTTAGAAAATTGAACTTCTCCAGTTAGGAAAGGGATGCCCAGTATGTGGGGAGAGCTGTTACCCTGAATCCTTCCCAATTTCAGATATATACTTAGCAATCACGCATCTTTCATTCACTCACTCATTCAACATAGACATTATGACTGCCCTAAGTATACCATTCCACCATCAAATGCAACATTAAAATAATTTATTATCAATATTCTTCAAAATTACATTTCACAAAGTCAATATAATGCTTAATTTTCCATCTGAGCCTCCATTAAGCTTTCTTTAACTCTGGATTTCTGAAGACAAAGGTCATCTTAAAAGATTAAAGGATTTTCATTACAATTTATTATATTTGCCATTTATTAATAAAACAATGTTTGCTTCATGGGGCTATTTCTTTTGGTCAAATAGTTCATATGACCTCATTAAAGATACTGAGATTATTCACTGTTTTCTCCATTAAAAAAAAAGTGCTACAGATTTTATGCTCATGTTTGGGAAACCATTTCTCTTTAACATACAACATGAGCACAGGAGGATTTAGATCATATTCTGGGGAGAAGAACTATTTCATACACATACAGAAGTCAGTCTATAGTTGGGCAAGGCCTTCTGCCCTTCCCCAGCCCTGTGCTGCTGAGGGCAATCCCTGTGACTCTCAGGATTACAGCTACAATGCCAAGCCCACATAAACTATCATTTCTGAACTATTATATATCTAGAATGTTTATAGGTCACTGTCTATCTGACCATCAAAAAAAAGACACTTGGCCCATTTCTAGATACTTATATGATTCTGTGTATCTTTTAAAATGATTTTTATAAATATCTAGACTGGTGAAAATTATTTTATAATTTACTACAAGGATGTGCTTCTTTCTTAGATGCTGATGTTCAGAAAGCTCAAGCTTTAACAAAGATAATGAACAAACCGTAAGCACACAGCTTTATAAAATTTTACAAAATGAAAACATCAGAGTGACCATGACCCAGTTAAAGT